>BMAO01025980.1:0-17232 GCA_019973975.1 Trichonephila clavata
TATACTACCCACAAAGCTAAATGATAGAAAACAGATTCTAAGAAACATAACTAGAAAAATATTGATATATATATATATATATATAATATAATAATTATATATATGTATAATGATAAAAGAAGAAAATTGTGTTTTTTATTTATCTATATCATATTGACTGTTATTAATGGTAGGAATTACATGCATTGCCTTTTAAATACTGTTTAGAATAAAATTATTTTCAGCTTATGCTAAACAAAAATTGACTTGAATTCCATATAATTTTCAGTTAAAAAACAGTTCAAAATTATGTTATATATGTGATTTAGCTAATATATAAAGGGTATAATTTATTTTTTCAAGTTCTGTTCTTACTTTACTGAAAATTCATTATAACCATTGTCACAATAAGAGATTCATATTTCAGCTATGCTTAAAACGGTAGATTAAACTTAAAATTCTGTAGTATAAACTGAAACATTTTAAAAAATTATTAAAAAGTATAGTATTATAATCATTTCAATCATCAGTAGTATTGGATGTACTTTTTTTAAAAAAAAATTCTAAAGTAAATTTCATGAAACAGTATTATTATTTTTTTTTTAGCTACATTGAATAGAGATAATTTTAAAATAAGTTTTCAGTACTTCAAAATATATTATTAATGGCAGGAAAATAATGATAAATTTTCAAAATACCTTAATGTATATTTTGCTTGGAACACATATTCCAGTAAAAAACAAGGTTTTGATATAGGTTTTGAAAAAAAAAATTTTTTTTTTCTTACAGAATTCTTTTTTTAAAAAAATAAGATTTCTAATAATAAGAATATATTATTATTATTACATGACAGTGGCTGTTTTCTTCATTGAATTATAATTTCTTGATAAAAAATTGAATTTGATGTATGAGATATACAAATTAAATATTTGTTTAAAAAATGAGATTGATTTTCCTGAAAATTTTACTTCGATGAAGAAAAATGTATAAGTTTTTCTTCCTCTTTTTTTTTTTTTTTTAATTTGGGGTTGTTAAAAGAAGGATAATACATTTTTTCTTTGGTTTAATTACTTTAATAATTTCCTTTGAACTTGATTGTACATTATCCCAACTTCCCGTTACTGTCGAATGTTCAGTGCTTGCTTCAATTTTTCACTACTCGGTTTTAGTCCCAAATTTATAGCATATATTTTTTAATTATCAATGCTACACTGTCCAGAAATGCCTTCACTTAGACCAATAAGATGTGCCAATTTCAGAGGTAGATGGAATATAACTGCATATTTTAATAAGAACCTGAAGTATAATTGTTCAAATGTTAAAACTGTCAGAGTTCCCCATTTTTTCTTCCTGGCACTAAGCTGCAACTTAGCCAGTATTAGCACCATGAACAATTCAGCAGCTTTTGTAACAAAACTGCCCTGACTGAAATAAGATCGTAATAGAAAAAGATGCTCTGAAAAATATTCATGCTTTGAGAAATATGAAGGTACTTCAAAATAATTTAGAAGGGTTGGAGATTTATAATTTTTTTAAAAAATGAATACTAAATTTTAATTGTTCTTTATATAAGTATTAAAAATATATCATTATAAAAATAAACAAAAATTGTTTATTTGGTATAAATATTTCTTGACCAACATATAACCTCCCACCACAGTAACTATAATAAAATAATTATTTGTAAAAAAATCTATAAATATATATTACATTTGAACTTCAAAATCTTTATATTGAAGCAGCTATTCATTTTGAAATGGCATTTTTGATAGGAAGGAATAATATTTGCTCACTATTCCTTAACTATTTTTATTCAATATATAAAATTTTAGTGAGGAAGTATTTTGATGTTATAATTTACTGTTGTGTGTGCATTGAATAATTTTTTAAAAATTGTTTCATATGTATAAAATTTCTATCAATATATGTATAAAATCTCAATAACTTGACATGCTATTCTTTGTATACTTTTTATGTGGAGGATTTAATCAGATAACATTTCATTCTCCTAAATTCCACACCACCACACATTCACAACAGGGAAGCTGTGATTTTTAGAATTTCAGTGTTGACTGAAATGTTATACTTCTTTGTGTATTCAGTTTCTTTTATTTTATTTAAACAAATATGTGAAGGCAGTTTTAAATTTCTTTTTAAAACACTACTGTCTTTCCAACTCTAACTCAGGGATTATATTTCTGAAATTTTAAAAGCATTTTAATAAATTGGGTACAATTCAGGATTAATTAGAATTTTAAAACTTATTGCTGAAGTTATTTTAAAGTTCAGATTTTAGATAATTTCCACAGCCATATACTATTTCAAATTTAATGTATTATTGAACATTCTGTGCCTGGACAAATTATGCTCACAAAAGGGAAAATCACTACCTTAGTTTACTAGAAGAAAGTGGCAAAATCTTTGCTGTGTGTAACTCAGTAACTTTAAATTAAGGACATGAAAACTGAAATGGATGATATGGATTACTCCAATAATTCTCAGTCCTTTCTATTAAAAAAAAAAAATTAATCATAATAATAGTTGAATGTAAATTTAATTTGTTGTTCTTTTTTTCTCTTTCACTATTTACATTTATTTCAAAGTGAATGCTTTTTCATACTTTTGATTTTTCTATCATGTCTCTATTCAAATTAACTTTTCTGATATTTTATTTGGAGGATTGCTATGAAAGAGACGAAAGTGTGGTTCTACAATATGATAATTGGATCCTCCTAGACCAGGAAAAGGGAAGGAATCTTAGGACCACTCCTTTGAAACTTCTCACTCATCTCATGATTCACATGGGGGGGAGGGGGCTATTTTACGACACCGATACTCGAACACAAACGCGCCTTAATTAGCTTGTTAAAAAAAACGTGGGAACCATTCTTCTCATTTCTTTTCCCCTGATTTATTCTTTTTGGCTAGATATTTTTAACTCTATATCTTGATTAGAACGAATATTTTAATTATATTACAACGCAAAATATTTTTAATGTAAACGGATAATAATTTTTTTTTGAATTTTTATAAAGTATTATAGCATAAAAATAGAAATTTTAATCAATACTGAAAAATAATTGCTATTATGCATCTCTCTATGCTGTACATCAAATATTATCATCATCACACTTTTATTAAGTTTTTCCACGCAATTTATTTGTGAGAAATTTAATGAAAATATTATTGTATGAAAAATATACATCTAAAAGAAATTATATCGAAGTCATGCTTCTATTAGAAGTCTTTTTTTTATAACTATTCGACGGTGTGTGAAAAGACTTCATGTAAGATTATAGCGAGCTAAAAGGTCAAAAAGCAAAATGACCTTAGAAGTAGTACATATATATATTTTACATTTAAAAAATATGAATTTTTTCGTTTACTTTTTGCTGATTCTTTTTTAAGTTGCTTTCTTAAAAAAATGAATGTTTTAAAATCATTAATTAAACTCATTGTTTTTAAAAATTTATTTCCCCTTCCCCCCAAAAAATATAATTTTTTAAAAACACGTAAGGATGGAAAGTACCTTATACATTGTAAAAATCAATTTTTGAAAAATATTTTTAAAAATTATTACAGAAGGCTAGAAACGTTTTAAAGCAAACCTAATCAATATCCAACAGTAATTACGCTCTCTGCAATAAAAAATATAGATGTGAACAGAAACTAATATTATAAAAAAAGTTAACAAATAGATTTTTCGTTAATTTCTGATTGAATTTCGTTGGCTGGTCTCTCTTTTGTTTTGTTAATATCGCACTTCGAAACAAAGCGAGGGGTATAGAGGTGACGAACTTCGTAATTTTAAATCACGATGAATTCAGGAGGATGACACCTGATTTGACATTTTACTCTCCAGACTGTTCAGATTGGAAATACACTATTAATATTTTTTATTTAATATAGAGTTATATAACAGGGGCGTAGCTAGGTAACCAAAACGCCTTGGTGCAACAACAACAACAAAAACACCGAGGGTCCTATTTTGATTGAACTTTATCAAGTAAAAATATATTAGTATTTTAAATATACAAAGGTATTTTAACATCAGCCCTTTATCATGATCTGCAGAATATAGGAAGTTGTTGTGTTAGCCTAGTGGACAAGGTAACAGACTAGTGGCTGGTATGTCATGAGTTCGAGCCCAGTACCACTGAAGACCCGCCGTGTAGGGGAGCGATGCGCGTAAAATCTGTTGAGAGCTCAAAAGTCCTCCCGTTGGTGTGGTGTGGTAGTTAGGAGAGGGGATGTTAGCTCTGGCGTCGTCCTCGTCACTTGACCATGGTTCAAAATTACGAGGTTCGTCTCCAAAAGCCCTCGTCTGAACAGTGCGACGTTAATATTCACTCACGCAGAACAGAGGAAAGTAAAGCTACATACTACTTACAGGTATGTGTATGAGTTTTCCTGAGTAAACTTTAGTGAGATTACCCAGGTTCGATTTAACACGGGATAGACAGGAAACGATACAAAAAATAAGCATCAACATGAAAATGATACAATATTATAATTATTTTTAAAAAACACCCCTGCAAAAGTGGGAGTGGGACAAAATTACATAAATCTATTTATTACAGATACGAGTTGTGGCGAAATACTCGAAGAGGAAAATAGCTTATTATGAATAATACTGTTATTAAAAAAATTACCAAGAAGAAATAGCTTCCTGTGTAAGTTTAAGACGCATTTTTCATGGAACCTGAAGCTTATTTTCAAGTAACACTTGGAAAAATGAAAAAAAATTGAAAAATAACATAAATTTTCAATAAGTAAATTCGCAACATCATATACACAAAAGAAAGGAAAGAGAGGCCCCTGACCACTCCCAAGGTGTTCTCTCTCAAAATTGGGGTGGAACCGAGCCAAATCGTACTGTCACCTGCATGGTACTCAAAGCTACGGCTAACGACAGGCGTACAGTCTAGCCCGATGCCATGATGAATATCGTGGGCCTCGATCTGACTACGTCAGACAGGTGGCATTAGTAACAATAACAAGGAAAGGAAGGATTTTCTCTCTGAATTGTTTAAATTTGTTTTTAATTTTAAGAAATACTTAAATAGCAGATAAATTTAAAATTTTAGGTTTTTTTTCAGAATACACAAGCATTTTTCCGTTTTCAATTTTATAAAAGAATGTAGAACTATAATGTACATCCTTCAAAAGTTATCTAGTGAAAAAGGAAGAAAGCCAATCAGTTTTTATTCTTTTTGTGTTCATACTTTTTGCTATTGAAAAAAATTGAATAATTCCATAACAAAATTTTCTTTGATGCTTTAAAGTTTGTACTTAACAGAAAAAAAAGTGAAAAATAAAGCTTCATATGCATTTTCAAAAATTAGCTTCAAAAATTTCCCCTTCATTTTATTACAAGCAATCGTGAATCGCAATACAATCAACATCATATGTACCAAATATTCACATGCACACAGAAATTTGTAAAATCAAGAAGCTCCAAACAGTGTTATGCATGACAAATATTTATATCTTATTTTCGAAACATGTAATTAAAAGATTTTAAAAGTACAAATTTTTTGTTTTATTTAGAAATTAAAGATGCAAAATCTTACATAAAATTTCTTAAAAATCAATGCTGAAGCACGCATAAAATACTTTGCAATAGTAAAATTCAAACATTTTAATTAATAAAACTGAACCGTAAAAAATATGTTATACAAAATTTATAAACACATTTCTGTTAAATTATATCTAGCAAAAAGTTTAAGTGAACATTTCGTATATAAATATAGATGCGATTTTTTTAAGATTTGAGCACTACGAATTTTTTTCCCTATACGAATACATACGAAAACTTAGGACTTCTCAGATTTTATAAATTTGGTTGTAATGGGCTTACAAAGGAAGGGCGGTCATCTATAAAGTTTTTTAAGTACTACCAATTGTCTCACGGAAAATATTAGGGACCCTCTATAAAGTCTGGTTTTGAGCCCCAAGCCGGATCTTACAAAGGATTACTTATTCGACATCAGTCAGTCTATATCCCTTAAATCCTGGGCCTCCCTGCGATGCGGAGGTATACTTTAAGCCACTTAGTACTACTAACATTTTTTTAAAAAAATATATATAAAATATATTTTGACGGATTTAAGTATTAAATAAATGGAATTAACTGATTAAATTTGATGTTTTGTGAAAAGTAGTGAAAAATAAATTAGCAGCTCGCATCAATAGGATGACGTTTACTGTAACGACTATTAATTAAAAAAATTGAAGTTAATTTATTATTTTCAAGTCAAAATGTTAACATTCGTCAAAAACGTTTATATTCTGGATAATCTGTGCATGTTTTCACTAAATATTTCAACGTGGTTGACAATATCATATGGAATGCATACATTTATTCCTAATAATGTAAATGAAAATGACTTTCGTATTATATGCTGCATAAATTTGTAAGTCAGAAAATTTTAGTTTATTACAGTAAAGTATTTATACTATTTAAGGGATTTTCTCAAAATTTTCTTCCTTGAATTACTGATTTCAATACACATAAGATATTCATTAAAGGTAATATTAGTACTATAAATGAATGGTTTGGAATCACAAACAACTGAAAATTTTAATTTGGATAGGCGACGCAGTACCTCGAATTTCTGAAATGCTAGTGACAAATATGTGACACGTATCTCGTTTGTCCCATCCATATTACGCCGTCTAAGGATTGCAAGGATCAATTTCGTTTAATATGAAGCATACTACGATATTCAAAACAAAGGGTCGTGAATGAAATCAAGATTCGAAACCATAGCGCATTTGGAAAGCCCATTTTTTTTTAGCCTGACCATAACCCAAATATAAATTCTAATGCAAGCAAATGAATATAAAAATTGCAATAAAACTTTCTAAACCTGGTGAATTTTATTGAAACAGGTATGAAATGAAATAACTGGGGAGTTTGTGAAATTCATATATAGGATGAAATCATTTTAATACAATATATGGTGTTTTCCAATCGAAAAAAAAAACCTTTTTATAATACTGAATTATCTAATGCCTTAAATTCATTTCATTTTAATTTTTTTTAAAAAACTTTCTTTTATATATTAGAAAATTACATTTAATGACAGATTCCAGTAATATCCTGAAATAATTTTTTTAAATAACACTGAGACTTCGACATTTATATAAGTGGCGTTCGAGATCTGATTCCAATACAAAGACAGAGACGGATTAAGTTAGTTGGAGGACCCTGGCCAGAGCCGCCACGTGGGGGTGGCAAAATTGTTCACCGCACAAGGGCGCCTGGGGCAGGGGGCGCCAAAATTTGTAGTACTTATAGTTTTTAATTTAATGTTACTTACACACACACACACATAAAAGTTGTTAATAAAAAACTTGCAATTTTGCATGTTTTATATTTTTTTAGCAATAAAATAAGATTTTTTTTTTAATTTTATATTTTAATTTAATTTTGTTTTCTTTTCTGCGGATTGTTTTCGTTTGTGTAAAACAAAATTTGATTTCCGATACCAACAATAAAAACACGTTCCATGTGGAGTTCGCGCTTTTTTCGGAATGTGTTCAAAATCAAAGAATTTGTAACATGTAACAACAGGAATTGGGAATGATTTGTATCGTCATAAATTTTTATTCATTATATGCTGAGAAGATAATGACACAAAAACGTATTTGTTTTGTTTGCTTTTTTTTTTGCAATGATAAAATATGTACATTTTTTAAATTATGTAAATCGCTTGATTTTTCTTCTCCAAATCATATTTTACTTCATGTATGCTGTTATTAAACTGTTCTCAAAACTCAAAATAAAATCTTTATTGCAACGTTTTTCAAACTGTGGGGTGCGCCCTCCAAGAGGGCGTGATAACCCTATTTGGGGGCGCGAACGTATCGCGAAAAATCGAAAACAAAAGATTTAAAATAATTATCAATTTGATAAAATAATTTACAATTTAAAATAATTACAAAGTAAAATACATTCTTATATAATAAAAAATAAAATACAAATTTCCACTAATATAATACTCAACACTTATAAATGTATCAGTACTGCACAAAGTATTTGATAATTAAGTTATCAATATTCAATTAAAAACAAGTTTTTTCTAGTGACTCCCCTGGTCTTGTCATATACAAAATATTTATCTTGTTAAATTGTGCGGTTAAAATTAAAGTCGTATTGTATTGTAGTTAGGGACGTTTCAAGGCATGGGCCAACTAGGCCCGGGTCCAGGACCTCGTTCTCAGTGGGGGCCTCATATCGTTCTCGACTCCGTCTTAATAAGATCATGATCCGGATAATTTTAATGTCTTCAAATATTAGTCCCGTACATTCCCTTCAAAAAACAGTTAATTTCAAACTGCATGTCAATTGCCAAAAGTGATGTGATGACCGTTGTCCAGTGGCGTAACGTACTCCCCGCTACCAAGCCCACTTTTCCGCTTAGGCTCGCTGGGCACATGCCTAGGACGAAAAAGATTTGGGGGCGCAAAAAATTGAAGGGTGAAAAAAAAAGAGAAATAAATTAAAATTACTGAGAACGTGCAGCCACCCAGTGTTTATTAAAAAGCCAATTATTCTCTTTCATTTTTATATCTTTTTTTCAAATCTTCGTTTCACTATTGGCCACATTATTATGTAAATCGCTTGGCTTTTCTTCCCAAAATCATATTTTGTGTCATGTATACCTGTTATTAAATTGTTCTCAAATCTCGAAATAAAATCTTTATCGCAGCGTTTCTCGAACTGTGGGGCGCGCCCCCTAAGGAGGGCGTGATAACCCTACTTGGAGGGGGGGGGAAGCGCGAGCATATTACGAAAAATCAAAAATCAAATATTTAAAATAATTATCAATTTAATAAAATAATTTGCAATTTAAAATAATTACAAAGCAAAATATACTCTTATATAATAAAAAAAAATTGGCAGTTATAGAGACTGCCGATAGAAGTGAAAACTTAGAACTTTTAGTATTAAAATTTGAAATTTCATAATATTTGAATTAAAATTATCAACATCAATCTGGTTTATACATCTATTGACACTCCGAGCAACAACTAAATGCATGTGTGTGTGTGTGTGTTTATATGGTTTTTTATTATTCAAATATATTACGGGCTGTACAAGATCATGAAAAAATATAAATACAATTCAATTGAAATAATAATTAATATACAATAATATTATTTATGGATAGTGATTAGATTTCAATGTACTTGATTTTTAACATTATTTTAATTGTTTGCATCATTGTCATCATTAATTTCAACAATATTTGACTTTTTTACTTTCAATTATTTCATTTTGTTCTAAAAAAAATTAGCAGTTATAGAGACTGCAGATAGAAGTGAAAACTTAGAACTTTTAGTATTAAAATTTGAAATTTCATAATGTTTGAATTAAAATTATCAACATCAATCTGGTTTTCACATCTATTGACACTCCGAGCAACAACTAAATGCATGTTTATATGGTTTTTTATTATTCAAATATATTACGGGCTGTACAAGATCATGACAAAATATAAATACAATTCAATTGAAATAACAATTAATATACAATCATATTATTTATGGATAGTATTTGTATATACTTAAATTTCAATGTACTGATTTTTAACATTATTTTAATTGTTTGCATAATTGTCATTATTAATTTCAACAATACTTAGACTTTTTGTACTTTCAATTATTTCATTTTGTTTTAAAAAAGATACAATAGACTTATGGTAACTAAAGTAAGAAAGGAAAATGTTTGATTCAAATTTATCTAAGTATTGCGTGTGTGTGTGGAAAAACCGCATCGATCGTCGTTTTATAATATGTAGTCATGAGTTTTCGATCATTGGACATATTTAAATTAAGTGTTTCCTTTAGAAAATCAATTAGTGGTAGATTTTTATCATCTGCAATGTTAATATTGAAGTCTCCACTTAAAATCATCGGTACATTATCATATTTTTCGCCAAATCTTTTTTCGAGTATTTCAGAACCTTCTTTTATATAAATCATCAAATTGTCGAATAAAAATTGTTGTATCTGTATCATAGATTTTCCAGGTGAAATATAAACGGCAACCATTAATATGTATTGCCCATTCTCGGAATCGCAACGAACAATGCACAATATATACACATTGAGATTTTCACTAAATCCATTGAATTTCACCTATAAGATATACACAGCACTATACGTCAGCTGTATAGCTACAGATATACTGCTTTAAGCATGTCGGTGACGCGAACGCACGAGATTTCAACCATCCA
This sequence comes from Trichonephila clavata, assembly GCA_019973975.1. Lineage (NCBI taxonomy): Eukaryota > Metazoa > Arthropoda > Arachnida > Araneae > Nephilidae > Trichonephila > Trichonephila clavata. Next base: position 10,227 of record BMAO01025980.1, read on the forward strand.
AAAAGTGTCTGAAGCTAATAGCACACTGCGCGTGCGCCAGTCAGAGCATGTCGGTGACGCGAACCCATAAGATTTTCTCCTACCAAAAAGTGCCCAACGCCGCTAAAGCAGTTTTCACTTCAAAAGATACATTAGGCTTATGGTAACTAAAGTAAGAAAGGAAAATGTTTGATTCAAATTTATCTAAGTATCGCGTAAAAATCGCATCGATCGTCGTTTTATATTTGTACTACCGAGTTTTCGATCATTAGACATATTTAAATTAAGTGTTTCATTTTTTTTTTGTCGGTGACGCGAATACACGAGATTTCACCCATCCGAAAAGTGTCTAAGGCTGACAGGACATAGAGCATGTCGGTGACGCGAACCCATAAGATTTTCCCCTACCAAAAAGTGCCCAACGCCGCTAAAGCAGTTTTCACTTCAAAAAATTAAACACACATTCAAACTGATATAATACACACTACTTATAAATGTATCAGTTCTGCACAAAGTATTTGATGATTAATTTATCAATATTCAATTAAAAACAAGTTCAGTAATTATTAGTGACTCTCTTGGGCTTGTCATATACAAAACTTAATATTTAACTAATTAGTGCGTTTATAATTAAAGTCGTATTGCATCGTAGTTTTACCATCAAAGTACATTATAATTGCATTCAGTACATTGTTATTATAAGAAGTGGGGCGCGATGAAAATTATGACTGAAAACTGGGTCGCAAGTATTGAAAGTTGGAGAAACACTGCTTTATCGTGATCTACAACATTCTTTTTGGCATCATGAATTTCTTTAGATTCTAAGCAGGATATCTATACACAAGGGCAGCCGAATTTACGATTTCTTCCAAATTTAAGATATGAATATGAAAGGTTGCAACACATAACTGTGTGTGTAATCGTCGCAATTCAGTTGAAAGTAATTTCGAATTTGTAGGGATTTCACCTAAATTCTTTTCGTTGTTTGTTCAGTGTTGCGAACTTTACTTATTGAAAAGTTCTTGTTATTTTCAATATTTTCATAGACTGTTATTTGAAAATAAACTTCAAGTTCCATGAAAACTCTTACCATATATATTATTACATCTTAAAAAACCTACACAAGAAGCAATTCTTTCCTAGTTATATTATATTTTTAATAAAAATATGATTCATAATAAGCCAGTTCCCTGTTTCAATATTTCGCAACCTTCTCGTATGATGTAATTTTACTGATGTAATTTTGTCCCCCCCCCCTCTGCTCTTTTGCACATACGTTTTTTTAAAAAAAAATTATTATAATAATATTGTATTAAATTTTCTTGTTTATGCATATTTTTTGTATCATTTCCTGTCTATCTCGGTGGGCTATTTTGTAGCTCTAAGCCCTCTGTTGGATGTGAGTTGGATCCTCCCGAATAAATTAATAGCTAGGGATTCTCCAACCGTTTTATAGCGTAGCATTTCGTTTCCGCTTCCTTTTAACATCAGTAGATAAATTATAAAACTAAAATTATAGATTAAAAAAAAGAAAGAAACCAAGTGGGGTGTGTTTAAGCGCAAACAACGCCAAGAAAGAAAAGACAGTAAGTAAAAATTGTAGCTTTGTGTATATTTAAAATATTCCCATATTTTTACTTTTTACTAGAGAATTCAACCAAGATAGAGCCCTATTTTTTTTTTTTTTTTTTTTTTTTTTTTTTGCACCAAAGCCTTTAAATACCTAGCTACGCCACTGCCCTCAGGAAATCACTTTTTTTTAAGGAGAGAGAGTTGACGCAATTTTAAATCAGTAATTTCTTCAATTTTTTACTTCATTCCTTTATAACTGCAAACGGTAATTATGAATTTACTTTTGATTTGTTTTGTGAGTTAAAAAATGTACCCTTGAGTTAAAAAATGTACAAACATTTTTATCATATTAAAATAATAATTTTATCATTAACATTTTTATCATATTATTCAAAACATACATTTACTATTTGCTTTCCTTTACAAAGGATGCAATAAAAGTAATGACCAGCTTAATGAAATCTAATTAAAAAAATTTTTTATTTTGTAAATTTTCCGTGTTACATCAGCTAATTTTAAGATTTTCGTCTATATTTATACATATATTTCAATGGACTTTTATAGTACTTTTATTTTGATTAATATGCATCAATATTTGTTTTCTTTGCTTGAATACATCTTCCAAAACACACTTTTCTATGCAAGAACAGTTTTATATAAATATAAAGTTTAATTATTAGTGTAAACATGAAATTCCAAATAGTAATACTTATGGCAGTACTGGTATTGAAGTTTTTTTCACGAAGTTTAATTCCTGGCATTGATATTTTGACACTGATCGCACTTGCATTGAGATATAGAAATAAAAATAAATAAAAAATATCTATAATATTTCTTCATTTTTGAAGGAATGGAAAATGTTAATGCCTGTGAGTAAAACTTGATTTAAATAATTTAAAAAATATTGATTGGAGCATGACAGTCTTAACGCGACTGTTGCTGGGATGGGGGACCTTTTTCCTGGAAGCTCATATCAAGTAGGTGTCTGATACCTTCGATATCTTGTTTCACTAACTGATTCTTTCTTGAAAGTATACCGATCCCCATTCTAGAATTCATTTTACTTTATAAATTCTCTGAATTGTTCTTTATAAAAAATAATAAAAATAAATGCGGTAAAATATTCTTGATTCAAATGATACTACAGAAAAACTAGCTTTCAAAAACAGAAAGATTTGCTTTCATAATAAACAAGGAAACAAAAGCTGATTGTAAATTAATGCTTACAACATGTGTAAATGATAGAAAAGCTGGCTAATATGAAATTTTTTGTCTTAATTTTGTAGAACTATTCTTTGTTGAAAATTTCATTTACTTTTTTGTACAACATTTGGGATGTGATTTATATTTGCACAATTCATCATATTCTGAATATAATACTGTCTATGTCTTATCATGCAAAGATTTAAAAATTCAAATTTATCGTAACCGGATTATTCACTGAACATTTGGTAACGGAAATACACACATTTGTGTTAAAATGATTCTTACTTTATGAGAAATATATTATTCTGGAATACCCTACTCATATCGTAAAGCATTTGAAATTTACTTCAGATATTCGTAGATCAGATGAAGCGTATGAACATGCAATTGCCAATGAAAGTATCGTTTCTGATGATTTGACGTACCAATCAACAATCCAAGAGAAAAGTGTAAGGTTGAATTTTACAATATAATATTAGACACTGCTATTTCTTCAATTTCAGAAAGTTTCAGTCAATTAAAAGAACATTACAATTACTTCAAGGTAGTATACTATATACCTAATTTAAAAAACTGGAGTGACAATGAAATTTTAAAACATTGTTAAGAATTAGAACGAAAATTAACGGATACTAAAAATGTTAATGAAAAGGACATAGATGGATTAAATTTGTTTGAAGAAATAAAATGTTTCCGGATGTTTTACCAAAGAGGATATGTCACCTATTGATGTTTTAAATTAAATTTATGAAAACAATCTTATCGATACATTTCTGAATATTGCAATGGCCTTACGGATTTCTTTAACCCTGCCAGTTTTCGTGGCTACTGGAGAACAAAGTTTTTCAAAACTTAAAATTATAAAAAAAACTAATGCGATCTACTATGGCGCAGGACAGATTATCGGACTTGTCAATTATATCTATAGAGAGCGAAATTTTGGATAAATTAATTATAAAGGAATTGATACAAGCATTTGTAGCTGCTAAAGCTAGGAGAATCAATATTTGAATATATTTTCTAATTTTTATATTTTACTTAAAATTTTTTATATCATTTTTGCTTTGTTTTGTTTTTAAAATTTATGAAATAAAAAAAAAAAACAATAAGACAAACGTGTTTTAATATTATAATTTTAAAGCTTTTCAGTTCGAAAGTCAAATTTTGAATACTATATAAATAAGTATTTTTTATTTTATTCATAGCACTTTATAAGAGTGCAACAGAACCCCATAAAGGGGCGCCGAATTTCAACTTGAACAAGGGCGCCTAATACCCACGCGGCGGCCCTGACCCTGGCGGTAAAAGGTTTGAGGCCCATGAATTCAAGAGTAATAAACTAAAATAGTGAAAAGGTTCGTTAAACTTAAAATCTCGTAATAAAATGTATAGCTATATTAAAACTCAATTGCTCAAGATAAACCTTAACTTTAAAAAATTGGAATTTAAAACTTGGAATTTCGGATAATATGTCAACTGGCTACATGTGATGACCGTCGTGCTTATATAGGCCTAGTCGATTTGTGCAATTGTAAGTCATACACATTTATTTGTTTGGGGTTTGTACGAGTATTTGACAACGTATGCTACGCACTGTTTACTTTTATGCGTCATAGTTGGGGCCTACATTTGTGCAGAGGCTCAGGGTCTACTTTTGCGAAAGGGCCCAGGGCTCCAAGAAGTCTAAAGACATCCCTGCTTACTGTACTAAATATAAAGATGTATAAATGTGTTGTGTGTGAAACCTTCTGTGCGTATATAAATTGTACAAATCTTGTGGTAAGAATTGCTCAAGTTTAGGGCCCCTGGTGGCCATCCAGCCGCTTAATCCACTTCTGCAAAAAGGACTTAATTTATCAGACTCTAACTAGGTCTGGGCCTATAGTATTTGTATCTCGTGAAGAAAGATTACCAAAGAAATTCAAAATTGAAAGATTTGCTAGATTTCTAAGCAAAACGATGTTTGATATCAGTGGCGTAATGTACGCTCCCGCAACGTGTGTGTGTGGGGGGGGGGGGAGGAAGCCCAGTGTGTTACGGTTTTGCAATTCTTTGTAAGATATGGCTTGGGGCCCAAAATCTGATTTTGCATGGAGGCTCTAATATTCTACGTAACGCCATTGTTAACGAGTACATTTTTTTCATCAGATTATTTTCCAAAAACTCAATAAATGTTTTGTTTTTCAAAAAATTTAAAATTTTGCAATAAATTTCATTAAGTTCTTATGAATGTTTTTGTTTCATTGATTTTTATTAGATACATGAATATTTAGATCTATATAAATAAAATGTACTCTAATAAACTTAATTTTGGTGAAATATGTTTGTTTTTTTACTATATCCTTTAACACGAAAAAATATTTCATTTCCAAAATAATCAGTTTCGTGTTAAACAATTTTCACCGTATTCGGAAATATACGTATTTTTTTTTTAAAAAAAAGATTTAAAAAAATAAATAAATATTAACAGCTAAACTAGTTTCATGAAAAATTTTATATTATTGTATATGTTTGATTTTCCTGTGCACAATTGTCTGTACTTCATAATATTTAGTATTTTGGATAGCTAACCCTTCTAGCAAAGTAGACATGTTTTTAGAACTTATAAATAATATTGTGCGTATCTCATTACTTGGTACCATCCGAAACATTTTTCAAATGATTTACTACTTGCTAGTATTTCAAAATTATAACATACGTTAAATAATTAATTACATATTAATAATAAAAGTTTTTCTTAGGATTATAAAAATATATTAATGGTATTATGAAATGCAATTTTGCTGTACTTTTACCACTTGTAAAAATGATCTAACCGTACTTAACAATTTTCAATATTCTTACACATGGAATTTTATTGCAAAGCTTTATAAAAATATCTCTGTTATTCAATTTTATGAGAAACCGTGAAAAAACAAGAAAAATACTTTTTGAACTTTACGTAGAAATTTCCTTACTAAATTCCTACGTATTTGTTTATAATTGCATAGTTAATTTCGGCTTATATTTGATTCAAATTATTTTATGATATATCTATTTTTAATGTGAGTATTTACATTCTTATAAAAACTTTGCTTCGTTTATATATCTGACTTTCCCCCAGTGTAGGAAATTTTTTATCTTAATCATTTCAACTGCTTTGCAGGTAAATCAATTGACGAAGAAAATATTGCTGATCTCAATATAAATATAGATCTATGTCATTCGAACTAGATGATGATTTAAGAAAAATGACGCGGTAATCTTTCAAAATAGCTTTGATTTTACTCGCAAATTTTTTCTCAACGCTCTGCATTGTGTCAATGGAACAAAACTAGATCTTCAAATTGTTTTGTCGGAAGACCACACCTCTAAGCGGATACTATTGAACCACTTAGACCAGATGTCTGCAATAAATGTCAAAAGTAAATTAGCCCCTTTTCAGAGGAAAAGGCAGTCAGACTCTCTGTCTCCGCTTTTTATCTCTGGAATCTTGCGCACTCCTAAATCAGGGAACGGCAGCACATAATTGCTTATTTCACAGCCAAATCTTGAAAATCGGCTTACTTTAAGGTTTTGGTGATTTAACATCTCTAACAGAATTACTAGCCATTGTAACTCATTTGGAATTGTCCAATTAATATTATACGCATGTTGCTGCAATGACATAAAATCCTTTAGCTAAAAAAATGGGGTTTTTTTCTTCTTCTTTTTGAATATAGAAACAATTATGAAGGTTATAAATGTTAAGCTTTGGGTACATAGTGATCTCAATAAGGAAATTTTTCAATAAAATTTGTTACACCACCCTTTATACTGCACAAACCATTGTCTTTTTCAAATGGTTTTGGATCATATCTACTGTATTAAAAAGTGTTGTGTAACTAATATTGCTGACAGTCTTAGAAAAAGCAGAGTGCTTTTAAAAATAAATAAAATTTTAACTTGTTGCATTTCCCATCATATAAATATTTTTTTCCAATTAATTACATTACCCAATCTCTAATGCTGTAGAAAGTCTTTCACAACTGTTATACAATTAAAATGCATGTCACCACAGCAAGAAATCCAATCTAGCACATTTTGAGATCAAAAAGTCAGACTTTCTAAGATGCAAGAATATTTGCTTCATATATTTGGTTGATATATAGAACACATAAAAAGCAACCTGAAAAATTACAACTATTTAAAGTGTTTATGAAACAAATGCTATATATAAAAAAATGGTTTATTACTGGACAAAAAATAGCAAATTCTTATTAATATATAT
>BMAO01025981.1:0-61949 GCA_019973975.1 Trichonephila clavata
CTAGTATAATAAATAAGACAAAAGTACAAACTTAAGTTTTATAGTTAATTAACTTTTTACAGGTTCACAAATTAATTAGGTTAGCTATAAAAAAATAAGTAACTTGAGACATCTAGTTCTAAATAATTACTAAGCAGTCAGTACTTTTTTTAACGTGGCTTTTGAATTTGTAGTCTTTTTTTTTTTTTAACCAACTCATCAATATTAAGATTAGTATTCGGAGATGCTAACAAAATTATGTTGTTTTTTTAGTGTATATCAGTAAATTTTGAGTTATAATTTGATTTTATTATATTCATAACAAAAAAACATTTGTTCAAAACATATTGATCCAAACCTACAACAATATCTGACAGCCAAATCGAGTAAATTTGGAAATTGCTTGCTCGTACAACTTTTCAAAATTCAACATAATTCGGATTCTTTGCAGTTCAAATAAGTTCCTTATATTTTTGCTTTTTTATGTAGTAGGGAGCTGTAGATCAATATTTCCGATTTAGTTTCAGGTGGGTAACAATAAACGTTTTGCCGAGAAATTATGGAAAAAAATGTATGAAAATATCAACATTTTTTATGTTTTTTTTTACTACTGTCTTGAAAGTCATCAAACCTAGCACTGAATGAATATTGCAAAATGGATATTAAACTTTTAAAACTATCGTAACTCCAGGCATTATTAACTTTAATTGATAGTTCGTGCATTAAACTGAAATTGTTAATCTTTATCTCCAAAATCGAGAAGAAAAGAAGATACATGATCAATTAAGGTAGGAAAGTATACTTTTTTCACATTGTAGTCATAAATTTAAATCATTTAAATGCCTCATTGTATTGGCAAGCAAAGCTAAATATCAAACTCAATCTGCATTCTTGAGTATCAAACACTCACTGGGTAGTTCTCATTGTTTTCTTCCAGATATTTTAAAACATGCTCCATCAAATTCCAAAATCTCAGGAATGCGCTTCGCACAAGAATGAAGGAGTATTTTCTACTTTATAATTTTCTCTGTAATTCAATTAAGTGTATTTAAAATAAATTTTGATGTCTTTTTTTTCTCTGGGACAACCGCATTTCAATAAAACTGTAGTTGTTGACGATGATGAATGCCCAGAGGAACTGAGCTCATTCGAAGAGGGTTTAGAGCTACAACCGATCCCTCGGGAAACAATCACCCTCACGTTCAATTTTTATTGTAAAAAAAAAAAAAAAAATCAAAGTTTACATTTTAAACAATTCCAACTTTTTTACAAACACAAAACAAATAATAAAATTATACAAAACAAATGCACCATAGACAAAAAAAAAAAAACAGACAAAAGAAACAGGAAGCATAAATAATTACATTAAAAAAAGTTTCTTTGGAATCAAATTTCAGTTGATGACACTACTTCCTGTTGATATTTTCCCGCCATTTGGTTCAGTTTTCAGAAAAAGGAAATGATTCATCCGAAGGAGGATTACTTTTTTGCCAGATCTCCTCCCCCCCCCCATTTTTTTTTAAACGAAGCATAAAAAAAAAGATTGCAGCAGTGAAAAATGAATAAAGAGAGAGAGAGAAAAAGGGGGGGGGGGAGATAGATTATTGGATTTTATTGGAGATATCATTTTTTGCTAAATAAATAAATAAAAATAATAAAAAAAAAAAACAGGAAATTAACCTGAAAGTATACTAATATTGTTAGCCAAGAGTTAAACCAGGAAGCTGCAAAATATTGTGAAATATAAATGGGTTTAGAGATTAAGAATAAAAAAAAAGAGGGTGAGGAAAAAAACAAGATATCAATCATTGGCATGGCCAAGTAATTTTAGTGCGCTTTTCTCATGTTGTATTTTACAATAATGCAACTAATGAACTTTTTACTAACAGAAAGTAATATATACTATACTTTAAAAAATAAATTTTTATTATTAAATTTAAATAAGATTTGGCTCTTCTAGGGCACAAATGCGACCAAATGCCGAAAAACCCGAGGTCAATTGGTTGCTTATTGGCTGAGAAAAGGTACAACAAAATATGGAACGAAGACCAAATTTGCGTCCTAATAGCGCTTTTTACACTACGTGAAAAACGCGCTAAAAAGGCAGGAAACATTTGTGGAAGAGGGGGGGGGGAACCGCTTGTATGTGACCACTAAAGAATACCGACCAAACCCACCTAAGGAATATAAAACTATAGTAATACTATTAATTATCTTTTTGAATTTTTTAATTTTTCATGAGTTTTCGCGTGCTACTATTACAGCACAGTCGTGCCACGGGCTGGCCACCCCCGATCTAAGGTTTTATTGACAATTAAGGGGCATGAAAGTTTATGAAACTAAGTTTGACTTGTACATTATACGTTGCTTATGATGTTTATTCTTTGTGGATTATCTTTTTTGCATATTTTCTAAAAACAGTAAAACTTTCTCTCAGTTAATCAAATCATAAAATTCATTAAATTCTTTAAAATTGGTTCTTTGTTTTAAGACGTCTTAAAAATAAAAGTTGCTTTATGATACACAAAAGTATAGTTATCCTTTGAAAATAAAAATCAATATATGAATATTATTTACGCAACGGATTTTGAAAGAAAAGATGTCTTTCACGATAGTATGTGTAGTTATAACAATTTTTTCATTGAGAAAACAAATCGCATATATATAAAAAAAGGTTAAGGGGTGAATTATTTGTAAAAAGAAGTAACTGATAAATTATCTATCTCTCTAAACATGTATTCCCACTACATTCCTTTAAATTTATTTTGCTATAAAATGATGCCACCTGTAAATAAACCTTTCCAAAATATGATAATATATTTATAAATCAGCCACAAAAACAATTTTAAGCAACTTACAATATGGTATTAAATAACTAAAATTAGAATAATACTACATTATTTATCCTGATACGTAAAGTTGCGTTACGAATAATGTGAATCATAATTGAAATATTAAATTTTCAATTATAGTTTCCTTAAGAAAAATCAAAAAAGTACCGTTCATTTTCATTGTTAAAATTTAATTTCAAAAATTTTTTGCCTAAATTATCCGAACCTAAAAAACATTTACTGATACTTTTCTGTCCATGAAGCTTTGATGCTTTTCTCTTTAAGAACTGAGGAATTTTTTGTTGCTCTTTAAATATTAAAGAAAAAATTGTAACTGTAAAATCCTGGTTTTATTTAATTAAGGAAAAAGAATTTTTTTTTGTTTTTTTCCTCAATATTTCAATAATTAGTCGATCTTTGTGATCATACTTTAAAAATCCCTATCTCCATGACAACATATTAAAAGAAGAAAAAAATTCTACTCTATTTCTCATTATAATTAACATTACCAATCAATGACTACTATTTATAGTAGTCATTGATTGACTACTATATGGTATGACTACTATTGGTGTCACATTTAGATTCCGAATTGCTGATAAATTCATGACCGGCGAAATCTTACCAGCTCGATCGAAATTGTGATACGTTTATGTACACATGGCGATCCGATTGGCTTAAATTATATGAAGAATTAATCATTATTTCTATCCTTTTATTAGAAAGAATTAATTATTTTATTTTTTAACTGGAATGCAGCTGTTATTATTTTCTCACCCAAGAGCTTAGAATTACAGAACCAGTCTTCCATAGAATGTTATTAATTAGTCTTAAAGTCATTCATCTTATATATAGAGTATATTTATAATTATTAATTTATAGTTAATTAATGTTACATTTTGAGTCAACATGAAGACTGATAATTTTGAAAAGGACAATATAACTGAGCTAACACTTAACTGTTCTAATTACACCATCACATCTATATTACTCGTTCAAGTAATTATCGACACATTTATTCACATAACTCTTAATTTCTGTAATTATTTAATATAAAACTTTCCTCTTTTAACATGTTCACACTGATAAATCTTCTATGCAGATGCACTTCGGCATCGATATCCAACAATTTAAATTAGCTTTCGATTAAAATTTAATCAATTTTAGGAAACTAAAAATAAGAACTGACCGATTCACATTTTCGGAGCGAGATTAAAGTGATTTGAAGATTTAATTGAGAATGAAATGCAGCTATATAAAATTGCCTTCTTTAATGATTATTCTATCTTTCACATTTCGAATAAGCAACATGTGTGTCGTGTTTTTAGCTGTAACATTTTAAAACACAAATTTGTAACAGTCCCATTCATTCTCGAAAAAGCTAAATGATTTGTTATTTTTCTTTAAATGCGATATAAGAAATGATAAATGAATGATATAAGATTGATAATACATGATAAAACTTTAATTGATATGCAAGTATACAAATTGAATAATACTAATATCAACTGAATTCTGACGATAATAAACATATTCAATAGCTTAGGTTAATCCATTAAGGATTAATGAGAGAAGTAAATCAAGTTTTAAAAAGGAGTATTTGGAAAAAGGAAAACTTCGCATAAGGAGCCGAAATGATCAAGTAACACACTGAAAAGTTATTTAAAGATAAGATATTCATTCACTTAAAACAAGGAGTGTGTAAGAATATTTCTGTTATAAGAATACATTTGACGTATTATAACTGAATATTTAAAAAGTTATAACATTTCATATCACAACTCTATAAAATGACACTTGTAGGAACTAGTAAGGGAAAAAATGAAGGTTAAATTGAAAATTAATTTCACTTCATTTTTGAACATTTCAGAGATGAAATATATGAAAATTAAGGAATTAAGTCCTGCTTGATATTTTACAGGTCCTGGATTTTTTTTGAGATACCATGTAAAAAAAAAACTGAAATAGAGTTATAAATAATTAAGATAGAATTTTAAAAAGAAATTAGCGTGCATACACCTCAATGTTATAACAGATATAAAAACCAAGTAATAAATAGAAGATGAAAAATACTGATAAAAATATGGAATCCATCTACTTAATGTATTTAGATGCTAATAGTTTATATGTTTGGGCTATTTCTGAATAATTACCATATTTTGGTTTTAAATCATTGAAAAAATGTGTAGAAAATGTAACTAAAATACCAGATAATTCTATAACGAAATACATATTAGAAGTTTATTTAAAATATCCAAAAAATTATGATTCCCATTCGAATAGTTCCTAAAGCAAGTTCATTAGTTTCTAAAAGTATATCTGAACAAAGTAAATCATTAATAAAATTATACATATATCATAATAAATATTATTCATTATAAAAGTTTAAAACAGTATTAGAAAATAGAATTAAGTTATAAAAGGTACATCCAGTGTTTTAGAGTTTAAACGGGAAGACTGATTAAAGAAATATATAGAACAAAACACTCAAAGACTATAAATGATTCTAAAAAGAAAAAAAAATTAACTTAATGAATAATTTTATATTTGTCTAAGAATATATTAGGTAAAGATTTATTTTGTAATTATGAAAAAATTTGAAAATTAATAACCGTGGGAATCCAATTTTAAAGAAGGAACTATATTTATTGAAAATTTGGTAGTTTTCTCAACTTGTATAGAAACTAAACATGATCATAGTTGAAAAATGATTCATAAAACAAAAGAATATTATGATATTTATCCTCCAGTTATTGGCCTCCTTGTAGAGGGGCTGATGCACGTTAAATGTGTCGAGGCTCAAACATCCTCCCATTGGTGTGGGATGGAAATTAAGACAAGGGGGTGCCAGATAAGGTGTCGTCCTCATCCTTTGGGCATGGTTCAAAATTATTAGGTCCGAAGCCAAAAATCCTCTTTTAGCTGAATAGGGAGGGGGAGGGGGGAGGTTACGTTAATATTCACTCTTTCTCTCCAGTTATTAGAGGTATTCAACTGTTTGTGTGTGTGTAATTCTATGAACGGTTTTAGAATATCACCATAAAGCTAATAATATGTTGTACAATAATAGTATTCAGTGATGCACCCAAGGGTGTTGTCCTGGGGGTCTGGACACTCCCCAAAGCCCTTGAGATTTTTTTCGATTGATGATAATCCTATGTATATATATAACGTAATATTTAATTAAGTACTTATAATAACAATTTATTTTATTAATTAATGCTAATTATTAGTTTAATAATTTATTTTTTACTGCTTTTTGTTAACAAAATCAGAAGAATCAATTGGTGTCGTCTTGATGTATGATACTAGTTGGGAGACTTTCGACCGTGGACTCCCCCCTTGAAAAATTTTGTGTGCGCTATTGATAGTATTTGTTTTCATTATAATCATTTGCCCATACTAAAGGGGGGAAAACATTTCTTCCTTAATATGTTCTTTGTACATTAAATTCTTTACTTTCAAATGCTTTTTCTAATTTGATCGTGGCCGAGTGGTCTAGGCATCGGATCATGGCTGACGTGTCATGAGTTTGATCCTAGTACCACTAAAGACCCTCTGTGTAGGGGGGCGATGCACGTTAAATCTGTCGAGAGCTCAAACGTCCCACGTTGGTGTGGTAGTTAGGAGAGGGGGTGCTAGCTCAGGTGTCATCCGCGTCACTTGACCATGGTTCAAAATTACGCGGACCATCGCCAAAAGCCCTCGTGTTGCTAATCAGTGCGACGTTAATATTCTCTCTAATTTGATCATTTATATTTTGTATATAATCAAAAAATATTATTCCTAAAATAATATATTTTTTATCTGCTTATAATTTTTATTAACATCGTAACATTTTAAAAATGTTTTACATTAAGTGAGATCTAACGCGAGTTTGAAAACTAACATTTTGTTCAAAATCTGAAATGTCATCTAAAAAAACTATAAATATATATTTAAAGTTTTTATTACATTTTATAGCATCAGAATTAATGTTAATACTTATTTCAAACTTTTCTCTTAATTTTACCCTTTTCTATTACAAAGTGGCAAATGTTTTTTACAGCCTTAAGAATCTTTAGAATAAGTGCATATTATTAGTTAGAATTTATCTTTTTTTATCATATAAAGGAATTTTTGCATTTTTAAACAAATTTTAACTTTATATATATATATATATATATATATATATATAACAAGCCTGAAACTTATTGTGAGCATTTTTTGTTTTCTAGTTAGGCAACATTAAAATGACTTAACCAAGAAATAATTGTCGCATTCGAAATAATCCAACCAAAAAAAAAAAAAAAACATGCTTTGTTGCACTCACACATGTTAGAAATCACTAGTTCCGTGCAAACGCCCCCCCCACCTATCCCCCCAAAAAATATTACTACAACTTATAAAAACACTTGTTGTTTAATTGAAATAATTTTTCACTGTACACTTCATGATCATATTATATTGCTCAATTCCTTATGTATATAAAAATAAGCTAATTTGTTAAAAATAGCGCTTAAAATCCCATTCACGTTTGAGCAAAGAAATAGCATCGATTAAGAAATGAAATGCTGGTATATCAGCTGATTTAAATAATGTAATCATAAAACACACATAAGTATTGCAGATATAAAAAATTAAAAATCATATTATTTTAGACTATCACTAATTAGGATTGATATCCATGAGCTTTAAAACTGAAATTTAAATTTTTCTAATCTATTTTTTAAGGAAATAAAGATTATCAAGTGGAAGTAAATGAGTGCAGTGTCGGAATGTCCTCACGAATGCTTTGTTCGTCTTGTTATGTCCCCCCCCCTCACTCCTTAGAATCAAAGCGAAGCAGATCTCTTTTACGGTAGAGTGATTTGAATAATTTAAATATTAAGTTTAATACATCAGGCTATTATTTGCAAATTTACATTTTAAGTTAATTTAGTAATAAGATTATTAGGATTGATATCCATGAGCTTTAAAACTGAAATTTAAATTTTCTAAACTATTTTTTAAGGAATTAAAGATTATCAAGTGGAAGTAAATGAGTGCAGTGTCGGAATTTCCTCACGAATGCTTTGTTCGTCTTGTTAGCCCCCCCCCCACTCCTTAGAAGCAAAGCGAAGCAGATGTCATCTCTTTTACGGTAGAGTGATATTGAATAATTTAAATGTTAAGTTTAATACATCAGGCTATTATTTGCAAATTTACATTTTAAGTTAATTTAGTAATAAGATTATTAGAGTCCAAATTCTGTTGTTTTGAGAGAGAAGTTTTATGGCATCCCCTTTCGCTCAAGGGGTTTCTTTCTCCCTACCCTCTCTAGTGTTTGGGAACATCGCACACGGCTCGGGTTACATCCGGTATGTGGTCAGAATAGGGAGTGTTCCTTGTAGTGTCAAAGGTTGCCGGGGCGATGTTTAAGACAATGTCCATACGCACAGCTGTGTGTCGGTAATCATTACAGCCTCTATATTTCTACGAAAGATCAGATGACAGAGAAGGGAGCTCTTTGATTATTCCTAGTGTCATTGACTATACGTCACACAGGCTATAAAGAAGGATTAGCTTTTACTTTTTTTCTTGTGAAGTTTGAACTGAGCCAATTTCCGACGAGAAATTATTTTATTATGAATCTATATCCTGATATACCCCTTACGATTACAACTAATTAAATGGGGAACCAGGTTTATCGTGGTCATGTTATATCAAATACATTTTCTATACGTTTTAAGCAAATTTTGTTACATATATAATGCTTAATTTTTTCTTCCTTAACTAAATTACCACAAAAATAAATCTCGGCCAATGATACATATTCTAGTAGATATAATCCATTATTAGAATACAGAGAATAGAATAATATGAAAATTGTGTGAAATAATCAAAATAAACTTCGGTTTTTTCGGTCAAACTATTGAAAATGGTGTTTTATCAAATTTAATGCAGTCGCATACTATTGAAATTGAAGCAACACATATCTACGAATCCAATGTTTCCGTGTTATTTATATAGCAACCAATATCACAATGTGTCAACAATGTATTATATTCTAATTGTAAACTATATTTTAGATTGTCTCATTTCAAAATTATTTATCAAAATAACAAATGTACTCGTGTTTGTTATCAGTTGTATAAAATGTTTCAAAAAATATGTAATTTTTGCAAAAGTTTACCAAATTTGTAAAAATTTATGTGTTTTACCAGAGTTCCAGTTTCATATACGTTATAGGTGTGATGATATTTTGTTACTGCATGCTTCTTTAAAAAGTTTATTTTTATACATGTTAATGTATAATGCAATTATTTATGAGATCAAATTTTCTTTTATTTCAACAAAAAAAAAAATGTTATAGCTGAAATTTGATAGAAATTATCTGTGTCATCACACATTTTGCGATATTAATAGCTTTACCAGATTTTTTTACTCACTTTGCATGTGATTAAATTTTTTTACTTCATTATGAACTAGAATTGGCACAATTAACTGCATTTAACATTGAATGAGAAGTAATGGATCTACACTAGGGGATTCAATATTATCTTTGATTCAAAAGTAGTTTTTTTTTAAATTTCAGAATCTATTAAAATGAACATGGAAGAATAAAAAATAGAAGTAATACAATAAATATTGAAGAACAAATAAACTATTTTCAAAGTATGTGTATGTTTGAAGGTTTACGAAACAGAAAAAATAAGATTATTTATTCATTCGTTTTCTCCCCCTCCCCCCAATAATCAGCAAGAATCACGATTTCATGACTGTCTAAAATATTTGGGAGGGGAGGGGGGGGGTTCGAAGTTGATAATTAAATTAAACAGGAATTCAAGTATGATGTCCATTTATTTAAAAAGTGTGTTTCATAAAGTTAAAATGTGTTTTAAAATTTTAGGGTCATGCTTATCGTTGGCAAATGTTGCTAGGAGCACCTAGTCCTGTCGGACTCTTAATCTCCTTTCAGGGATTTTTAGATGACTGTAAAAATTTCTACCAATGCCCATTGTAAAAAAGTTATTGAATTTAGAAAATAATAAATAATAGAAAATTACATTAAATAGCTAAAAAATTAAATTAAAATTAATAAAAAGCTCTTTTAAGAACTCGAAAAAGCATGAGAAAATGTAGTCTGAGAGTGGGAGGGGCACAGGTCATGCTTAGAAATAAAATCAGTTTTATAATTAGATACATTTCTATGGATAAACTCTTTTTAAATTGGAAAGGATATAAATTTACGGCAGGAAAATCTTGTAAAAATTCTGACCACTTTTTTTAAAAAAACATATGCTTTGTATTTTTAAAGACTTAAATAAAAATAAATTTAGAAATGCTCTTAGTAATTTGTAAATAATTGGCCGTATGATTTTTAACATAGAGAAATACATCCCTTTTATTCCTACTATTAGTTCACTCTCCCCCTATGTATACATATTTATTTATATATATTATCTTAAAATTTTCAACTCCCGTTAATAAAATACTTCCTATTCATCCATTCAAAGTAGGAATCGACTTAATTTTTTTATATTATTTAAAATAATTTATTGTAACGAAATAACTGTGTGAAATTGTAGTTTCTACTGTTGATAAGGTAAAAAATATTTCAATCAACCTTTTCGCTCATTTTGTACGCATTTAAATAAGGAATTTATTTTTAATTCGGCATTTAATATAGTTATTTTAGTAAAGGAAACCATAAGATAGTATCGCATGGTTTCTTATCGAACGAGAATTCTTGCATTTTAAATTTTTATCGTTCTTTTTATAAGAAAACTTATTGCAAATTACATAGCTTGTAACATTTAGGATTTTTATTCCATCTAATTAAAAACTTTATCACAGGCAGTATGTAATTAAATTGTTGACTAGTTCAAAATCCAATTTCATTTGGTTAAAAAAAAAAAAAAATGAATCGCTTACTCAAATATGCATTTAGCAATAATATGTAATGAAATCCTCTTTTCATTCTTTTATTTGGCATAAATATGGAAACGAATTGGGTCGAGTTTATACATTATATGCATAGATATATGATTATACTATGGTAGGATATACTAATTTTTGTTGGAAAATGAGTTATTTTATAATCTGATTTAGCTTTCAAGTGTGAGAAAAAATATTGTTACTAGTTAATTTCGCTCTTTTATTTTTACACAGAATATTTAGTCATAAATTTATTTTTTACTAAGCTTTAAAAAATTTTCGGATTGTATTAAAAATATCAGAGAAACTGGATTCATTGTCAGAGTGAAGATCATGGCTTCCGGTTAATTTATCATTCGACTCTTGTGCCCTTATGAATATATAAACGTATTGAATTGTGTGTTAATAAAACAAGCATTTACGATTAAACTGTAATTTGATGACCCACAGAATGAGCGAAACAAATAATCGATTTAATAAAAATCTAATCAATGAATATTTATTAGCACAATGTGTATAAAATTAATTAAACATTGTATTCCGTAGTGCAGAAAATTTAATATGAAAACAATTATTTCACACACAAATCACTTTAATAAACACTTTTTATTCTGTATCAAATTACTTACCCTTTCGACTTACAGTAATTACATTTTTGGAAGATCGCCTCTAAATCACTTCTTGGTTTTATTTGAAATACTTATTCATAACCTTTTAGAATTTCAGGTCATGAGTAATCAATCGTATTATTTAAATTAATCCAATATATTTTTGTTAAAAACCCGGAGCTTCAAAAAACAGTCATAAACAAGAATGTGAACGCTTTCTGCTCGTAATCGTATTACTTACCATGCAATTACATAATTCAACTTTTTATTTAAAAAATATTGAACAAATCAATAATTTTAAAAAATTTGTAGCATGTATTAAACTTGCAATTTCGAAAAAGATGGTTATAGATAGTTTTTTATCTATCCAATATGCTTTCCACAAGAAGCCAGCTTACACCGTGCGAATACGTCTACGTCAACGGAGAAAATGAAATTTTTGGCATCGTATTCAAAGCAAGCGCCGATATTGGCGAGAAAATTGCTGTGCTCTGTAACCCTGCAGAATGTCATCTCCCTCCTTCCTTCCCCTTTACCTCACGTAAAAAAGTTCTCTCTATTTAACGACTTCCTAAGATTTTGCTTAAAATTAGAGTAAGTACCTTTTATTGATACATATTTTGCTTGTCATTGTGGAAAACGTTCGCTTGACTAAATGAAAAGCACCTTAAAATTTTCATCTACTAATGAAAAATTTAATTTAATGTTTTATTCGATTGAATGTTTTGTTTTGAATAAGATGGTTCTTGTTTTTTCCAAAGTTTTATTTGGAACATTTAAAATACATTGTGCTTCATAGTTGTTTACTGAGATTCCAGTTTGCTTATCACGTCAGTTGATCTTTTTTTTTCATTATTTCTTTCATTACTGTGGAGGGTAATTTGGTGAAGAAAGAAAAGTGCATGCAAAAAATTTGTTATAAGTACTTATTTTTTATTGTTTTGGCTTATTTATTACACCTGCTAATCAAACAAAAATTTCTGACAGATTTCTAAAAATTTTTGTCGCTTTTTCTTCTTTTATTTTGTTTTAAATTATTTTATTGTAGTATAAATAGTTGTTTACAATGTATGAAAATATTCTTCACATACTGTCTGAATTTTGGGGGTTGTTTGAAAAACCAGTGAATATCAAAAGTTGCAATCTTTCACAAAACTTGTATGTGCTTAAAAAATACTGAATATATATATGTATATATTTTCAACATAAATATCCAATATTGTTCCTACCATTTCTTTTTCATTTTATCTTTTTTTTTTAGACACAGCTCCTTTTTTTCCATATAATAATCCCATGATACAAATGAATAATCAAAATTTTTAGAAATACTACTGAATTCAGAAATATTTTGAGTGATTTGATTGATTTTACTGATAGTGTGTACAGTGGGACTTGTGAAATTACTTTTTCTGTTATGTTAATAATTTCAATCAAGAAGAAAATAACATAAGAGATCAGAATTAAATATATTTAACAGTAGAAAAGACTCAAAAAGCCATTGGCATATAACAGGGTGTTGAGATGTAGCAGAAATGTTACTTCTAAACCAGTTTCTTGCCAAATTGGAATTTCATCACATCACTGTTTCCATTGTATCAATTCACTTTTTGTCAGGTTTTGATTTTCTATCTTCTGTATTTTCCTGTATATAATCTGCAGTGGTGTATTATCCACAAAGCCTTTTTTTCAAGGAAAGAAATTAAAAACGCTGCATAATCCACCACACCGTATATTCCGTGGCAATTTTTAGGGAGAATAATCCAAAATATATACTGCCTCTAATGTAGTGTCAGAAAAATTTAGAAAAAGAAATACACACGTTATGATTCAAATTAAAAGTATAAAATTTAACAGAAAAGAAATTTTTGTAAAATCAGACATTGTTTCTATAATTTCCGAACTTTTGATTAAAATATCTGTTGATTCTGATATTTAAGGCTGTAATTTCTTTGTCAGTCCTGCATGTATTAGTTGCAGGTATAGACTTCAGGCATTGTTAACATTCTCACTAAGATGTGCTTCATTGAGTCCATAATTAAAAAGCTTTGGGCCGCATTTTTCAAAATTTGTTTTTTTTTCTCTGTACAATTGAATATACGATTTCGTCAATGTTAAGCATTCTTGCAGTTTCCTACGGCAGTAGCCTCTCTATAATGTTTAGTTTAGCCATGTAACTTACACGCTCCTGCTTCTATATGGCAATATATGAACATGAATATTTTCAGGAAGAAACAGCTTAGGTCAAGACAATATGCAAAATAACACAAGTGACTAGCTTGTCCATGGAACTAGCTAGCTTTCCATGGAACCATATTTCTAATTGGACAAACCTGATTGTAGCTGAAAAACATCAGCCGAGTCGAAAAAGCTTTCAGCACCGTCTGTTTTTAATTTTATAAAACATAAATGGTATTTCTTTCAAAACTATATTGTAAGTTTTTCTGAAGGAGAATGTTTTTTATCACATTATCCAAGGTGGCATATACTACGCTCAACTAAATTTGAAACTTTTTTAACAAATAATCCATGGATTATGTACAGGAAAATAAAGTAATTATTACCTTTGTTTTTGATGTATTATAGAAACTTAAATTTGTTGCAGGAAATTGTGGAGTTTTTATGTTCGATTTTTTCTAAGAGAGTGAGAATAAAAATAGCCTTGAGTCGTTATTCATGAGATTTAAATAATTTCTAAATAACTAAAGAATTTATATTAATTGAGAGTTTTTGTGCCATTTTATATTTTTTAGTTATTTTTTGAGGTGATAAAACAATAGATTAAACTGACCAATTACAATTCTGATTTCAAAATTTCGAACAGATCATCTGGCATCCGCTGACAAGATGGCAGCTACTTTTTTCAAGTGAATCAGAAATATTTTGTAAACTTTTTTTTTATCTGTTATGGAAATTGTATTAAAAGATAAAAGGTTTCTTATTCAGGCATGCATGATAAAGAAATTCAACTGAATTGTGCTGAAAATATTATCAAATTAAAACTTATTAAAGAGAAATCTAGGTTAATTATAGCATATGAAAAGGAATTAAACAATTGTTGTATTCTAAAAATGCTTCTGTTGCAGAAGCAGATGAGTCAGAAATGCATATTTCAAGTGTGTGCCTCTATCTGCTCTTTGCAAGAAGATGCTAGTTGTTTTTAATATAAATATTTATGATCTTGATGATATCCCATTGAAATTCGAATGCGGGCTAAGGTAGATGGAAAATATCATGATGGGAGGTTGTTGTGAAATACCATTGAAACAAAATTTGGAAGTCAGTTTGCAACGAATGTGCCCAATACTTTGAGAAATAAATGTTCATCATTATTAATTACATCTGTGTTATCCACAGTGGAGATGTATACAGATTTTTAGACCTTGGCTACATTTGGTATTACCTACCCATCATTCAAGGAAAACCAAATTAAATTGCAAGTAGCAGTGATCAATTCCCATCCATTCACATATGTAACTGAATATAATACTACTTGAATGCCTTTAAAAGCGTCTATATATTCAAGGCTATCAAATAAGTGGTATTCCTGGCTTTGACTACATTGATCACAAATGTTGTAATAAACAAGTCAAATGTAGGGAAAACCTGTAAAAGGGTTTGAGAAACATGTTTCGATTTAAAAATCTAGGAGCACTTATTTGACAATTGGAAAATAGAAAATGTATGTGGGTGAATATTGGTGTATTGATTGGCAATGATAACACCAAATGAATGAATGAATGCTACTATGCAAAGTAATTCAGATTCCTGCATAGAAAGATGAAACAAGACACTTCTGAAACTTGAAACAACCAATAGGAAATTATTAAAACCAACTCAAGGCTTGTATCCACTTGAAATTTCAAAAATTTATCCCATTCTTGAGAGATTTTTTACGGAGAAGGCTGGAGATAAAACTTGTAAAAATTCTGTCTGATGGCATACGTGGGGTAAATTCTGAACCTCAGATTCAAAAGACTAGAGAAGGTCATAAACTGCAAAATAAGATACAAAACCATTTTTAAAACAGTTTGGTACCTTTTCTAATAATTGTTTTTTTAAATTCATGAAAATTGGAGCTTGGAATGTTATTTTGTCCAATTATATTCTAATTGTGCCATATGTTTATTCATAATTTATGTATTGATATTTATGGCTCTTCTACTTTCAGTAGAATAGGAGAATTTAGTCTTCTGCAGAAATCATATGTAAAATGAACATACACAAGGATGAAAATCAGAAAAATAGGCAAATATCTAGATATATGTAGGGAAAAAATAAAACTGTTATAGTAAGAGATGATGATCTGTATAAATACAGTGTTTTGTTAAAGTTTCCTATGTTTTACATGAAAATTTTTTAATAATGCCCTTAAGTCAAAGTGGAAGATTCTTTTTTGGGGAATTTAGACTTTCAAATCTCAAACTACCATTTTGTCCTTTGATACTGTAATACATCTTTTACTTTGGGAGCTAATTATTAGCCCATTATCTTTTTCTCCTGTAATATTTGCTGCTGGAATTTGAAAGTATTAAGATATAAAGTTATATTAGTGAGTGATTTTGGGGTTTATTGGCGCAAGAGCCGATTTCGACTATACTGCGCCAAACATTTGTTTTAATATCTGTGGTCTAGACGGGAAGAGAAAGAAAGAATGAATTGAATGACAAGAAAGAGGGTCGAAAATAGAGAAGGATCACTAGGGTACCCTGGGTTCGTGAAGCCCATGTTTACCAAAGACAGTAAACCCTGTGGGCAAAGGAAAAGATCACTAGGGCACCTCGGGATTGTGACGCCCGTACTCACCTAAAGAAGGTGAGCCCCCTGAGGGGGAAGTTATATGTAAGATAAATTTTTTTTATTCATGTCTTCTTCCAATTCAAAATATTTTATTTTTCATGGGAACAATTAATTTTTAAACATCATGAAAAGACATTCAGAACATTTTATCTCATATGCCATGGAACTTTATTGTGTGTAGAAGCAAGTCCATTTACTCACTATCCATTTTATCGAACAAAACCTTGACTAGTGATGACAAAGTGTAAAAAATAACTGCCATGGTGCTCTTAGTTATTTTGGTGGAAAGTGCTTCTTGATGTAGTACAGAGGGACCATGATAATCTTATAGTGTATACTTTCTGTAAAAATTAAACAGCTTTACGATAGTCGTACTTTTAGCACCATCAGTAAAAGAAGAAATTCTGATATTTTGACATGGCTGATCTTACACTCAGTCTTAGAAATAAAAATATCTGAAATTTCCATTATTACATTGTATAAAATAAAGAAGGTAACAATTATTCTCAAAGTTAAGTGTGGTCAATCTAGTTTAAAAAATGAGAGTTTCTCTCTCTATTTTTATTTATTTATTTTAGGATTGTCATGTCTGTTTTCAAAAGTGATTATTTGTGTGAAATTTTTTAATATTTGCTTTGGAAAACTGAAAATACTAATTAGTGATTCAGTATAATAGTATAGTATAGCAAAGAATGTCAAAAGAAAAATTTTCAGATATCTATGAAAATAAGAGCCTATAATGTTATTTCACTTAACTATATATTCTAATTGTTTTATATGTTTTTTCATAATTTGAATATTAATGGTCCTCACTTTTTATTTTTACAGAAATAAACACATTTTGATGCCTGAAGAATTCATAAATTAAAGTGACTGAAGGAAGGAGATCAGAGGTTAGAAAAAAATCTAAGATATATGTGATTTGTTAGAGAAATAGAAGATGAACTACATATAAATATAGAATGTTTTAAGTAAAGTTTTCTTTATTTTACAAGAACGTTTTTAAAGAATATTTTTAAGTGGAAATTAAATTTTTTTTAGGAACTCTCAAATTTTCTGATCTGAAACTACCATTTTCTTCCTGAGATAAACAAATACATCATGAAATACAAGAAGAAATTATGGAAAACATTCTGCATAAAAATTGTCAACATCTATCTTTTCATTTGAGTGATCATGATTTCCATAAAAATCAAATCTCCCAAGAATAAAAGAACTCATTTTGAACTCCTGTTTAATGAAACAAATTTTGAAGAGTATTTTTCAAATTTAAGAATCTTATAAGATTTTCAGTTGTTCATTTGAAAAAACCTATATATATCTGTGCAATTTCAAAGCTATCACACTGTATAATAATGACTTGTTTATAATTGCATGAATCATCATCAAAAGTTTTCTTATTTTGATGGGTTAATACATCAAATTAATTATTTGCCAAATACAAGTGATATTTTGTACATATTTCAAGCTAATTGTTTTATGTAACAAGTTCTTCCATGTCCTTTTTAAATCCTCCTCCAAGAAATTAAGTTTCTATCAAGAGGTCCCTTTTGGGTTTCATTTACATTGCTGAAGAGAACCTAATTTTAATTTAAAAAATTTCCACTTATATGCAATTTCTTAATCATTTCTATTAGATATATTTAAAAATCTTTTCAGCAAACTAAGAGCCATTAGTTTGCTAATTACTTATTTCATTTTAAGTTCTGATTTTCCGCTGGAATTCTCTTTAAAAATTTAGCATACTGCTTACTTTTATGAATATCTTTCAAAGTCATAAAATTCTGATTTCAAAACTACATTAAAGAAGCAGTTTCTTTTTATCTGTTCTAATAGACTGTTTTTCATGAAGAGAATTGAACTCAAACTTTTCTCCTTTTAAGTAACAAAGGATTTATGTTCTCTCCTCTTAAATGAGATACCCAGTTTTAAAAAAAGCTTTAGATGGATGTCCCTCAAAATAATATAACACATCACTTGAGTATTCAGTCAAATGAAAAGCCTCATGTGTGTGAAATATGCAACAAGGCTTTTGCTCAAGTTAGTCATTTAAAATCACATTTAAGGGTTCATACCAATAAAAAGCATTGTGTCTGTGAAATATGCTTCAATGTTTTTACTAAAATATCTGATTTAAAAAGACATTTACGTATTCATACCAAGGAAAAGCCTCATGTTTGTGAAGTATGCAGTAAGGCATTCTCTCGGGTTCATAATTTAAAATCACATTCACGCATTCATACCTTGGAAAAGCCTTATGTTTGTGAAATATGCAACAAAGCTTTCTCTCAAAGTGGTTCCTTATATACGCATTTACGTATTCATACCAAGGAAAAGCCTCATGTTTGTGAAATATGCAACAAGGCTTTTTCTCAGAGGAGCAAGTTAAATTTGCATTTGCGTATTCATACCAAGGAAAAACCTCATGTTTGTGAAATATGCAATAAAGCTTTTCGTCTAAGGGAAAATTTGAATTTGCATTTACGTATTCATACCAAGGAAAAGCCTCATGTTTGTGAAATATGCAACAAGGCATTCCGTCAAGGTGGCCATTTAAAAGAGCATTTACGTATTCATACCAAGGAAAGACCTCATGTATGTGAAGTATGTAATAAGGCTTTTTCTCAGAGTTGCAAGTTAAATTTGCATATGCATATTCATACAAAGGAAAAACCTCATGTTTGTGAAATAGCTTTTTTTCTAAGGAAAATTGATTCGCATTTACGTATTCTACAAGGAAAAGCCTCATGTTTGTGAAATATGCAAAAGGTATTCTCAAGGTGCATTAAAAGATATTAGTATTCATACAAGGAAAACCTATGCTTGTGAAGTATGCAACAAGACTTTTTCTACTAGTAGCAATTTAAAAGTACATTTAAGGATTCATACCAATGAGAAGCCTCATGTTTGTGAAATATGCAGCAAGGCTTTTAGTCAATCAGGTGATTTAAAAAGACATTTAAGTATTCATACCAAGGAAAAGCCTCATTTTTGTGAAGTATGCAATAGGTCTTTTTCTCACAGTGGTAGTTTAAATTCGCATTTACGTACTCATACCATGGAAAGACCTCATATTTGTGAAATATGCAACAAGGCTTTTGCTGAAGTTGGTCTTTTGAGATTACATTTGAATATTCATTCGAAGGAAAAGACTCATGTTTAAGAAATATAGCTATAAGGCCTTGATGTAGCAATTTAAATTTGTATTTATGTATTCATACCATTTAAAAATTTAATGTTTGTGAAATATCCAATGAGGCTTTCTTCGAATTCACCATTTAAATGCGCATGTATGTGTTCATACCAAATAAAAATATCTTTTTGAAATATGCCAGAAGGTTTTCTGTGTGTTAGAAGTAACTTAAAAATACATATGTACCTATTCATACTAATGAGAAACCTCATGTTTGTAAAATATGGAATAAAGCTTTCTCAGAAAGCAATTGAAGAAGACAATTATGTACTTCTCCAAGGAATTTAATTTTGTGAAGTAATGCAAAAATTTTTTCTCTTAAAGTGATCATTTATGAAGACATTTTGAACTCATTTATGTATTCATGCCAAAAAATTAAGGCTTGTGATATATATATTCATGTATCCGTTGTATAAGATGGTTAATTCATACCATGCAGTTTCAGAACCGTGTTTGACTTTTTTTATTTACATTATTTTATTTATTTATAAACATAGTTATCCATGTGCACAATATAAATTAGGACAATATATTCTATGTTGTGTCAAAACTGTGCTATACGAAACTATGGAATATTATAAATGAGAGCAACATATGCTGTGTGTAAATCAAAATCAAGTCCTAGGTGTAAAATTTTACGATAGCTGAAATTTTGTTCCAATAAAAGACACAAATATAAAAAAGTAAGTTAACTTCAAGTTTTGAATCAAAAACAAAAATATGAAATACTAAAATTAAAAATACAATAAAAGGTATGTAATAATTATTATTAATATAAAATAAATATAAGTGGCATATTAGTTTAGCAGCAAAATTAATTTTGATTATCACCCTCATCACACAGAAATTACATTTGATCTATTTTTTTTTCTAAAAATCAATTGAAACCCATATTTACTAGTTATTTCTCCATCATTACATAAGTTTTCTGACATAGTTCAAAATACCTGTATTTTGATCTTGCAATTCTGTAATGATCTAAAGAGCTTCGGAATTATCTTTTAAATCCATTTTAAGGGGTTTAGAATTCTCCTTATTGATCAAAAATGATTAAATTTATTTAAGTCTTGTTATAACAAAACCTTTGTGGTGTGTAGTAATAATCATAGATTTTGTACTGCTTTATACAAAAAACACCTGTATATATAACATCTTATATTATATCGAAAATTTATTATTATTGACTCCCTCTTCCCCAGCAAAGCTTAAAGCACTAATTTGGTGAAATCTCTAGAAAATGTTTGCACAAAGGTATTACTTGAAAAATCATTTTCACATTTGCAAATAATAGTTGAAGGCATATGAACATCCGCAATAAAACATACAGCCGTCAAATTATTTAACCTGTCTGTAAACTATTTTCACTTTGCTGTCATGCTTATCACATTTCATAATGGCCAAAATAAGCAAAATCTCAATCAAGAATACGAATTAAAAAAAATATTAGAAAACAAAGACAGAAAGTGCAAATTTGGTGATCCTTTTAGTCCATAAAAATTGAAAGCGGAGCCCTAATATTCTTTTTATAAAAGTACTCGCCAATAATATTTGAAATATGCATTTATGAATAAATGACAGATGACTAAAACTGCAATCTAGACAACTGGAAGCATGGAAATGTTTAAGTTTGTGAAAAAAATCTACTTAAAATCATCTAAAATTAATAAGGATACTGCCATAAATATAAATCAATAAAAATTCATTTTAATGTACTATAATAATAATAATATCAAACAATATACATAATAAATAATAAAATAAAATTACAAAAGAGAAAATAAAAAATAATGGATTGCTATCACAGAACCAAATTTAAAATATTGGTAACCATATTGTAACGTTATCGCCCAACTTGACGTTTGTCAACAAAAACACTTGGTAGGTAGTGTACCGATATCAAATTAGAACATTAATTTCAATACTCAAAAACTAAAAACAACAAGTTTTCTCCTTTTCCCTATAACCTGAAAAGTAAAAAAAAGTCATTTTAAGGATGGTTTCTACTACCTATCTTGTTATTCTGCTTTCGTAATTCCATGGGGAAAAAAACTTAATGTTAAAAGCCAACAAGTATAATTGAATATGAATAAGTATTATTTTCTGAGATACAAGACTCTTTCACTTTTCCCCACTGAAACAATCGAGGGTCAGGTTTTAACATCTCATTATCTAAAAAGAAATTTTCTTCATTTACGCTTTCATCGGTTAAAATTTTTATGTTAATAAATATATTTTTTCAGCCACTGCAGTAGAAATAAAAACACAAAAATCACTTGTTTTATGATAATGGTACTTCCTGTATGTCAGACTGAAAAGATTTCTTGTGTTTTTCCACTCATGTACAGCATACCGGTAAAATCCTAGAAGAGCCCACACCCTTGGCAACAAACCGAAAAAAGCACCACGCGAAAATGACTGGCGGCAAGTAAATATAGCGGAACAAGCAGCTAATGAAAATATAAGTAAACAATATAGAAATTAATCAAATATATTTGAAATAAAAAACAGCACTTACTTTCTTACTGCTTACCAAGTGGAGGATACAGCGTAACAGACCATGAATTCTTTCTTATACTTCTGCAAACATTGTTCATATATAATCCCATTCGCTCATTACATTTAGAACATTCATAATTCGAAGCAATCAATCCTTCCTTCGTACATCATTCAATCAATTCTTTCGTACCTTTTACATTCAACAAAGTAAAAAATCCTAAGGTATACTCACTCATACACGCAGCAATAATTCTAGCCCAATGACAAAATTGCTAGCCTACAAAATGGCAAGTACGAAAATTCCAGAAATAGTTAGGTTCACCATTTCTAGTGTAACAAAGTAGGCTTACCAAGATGATGCAATTATCACCAACCAAAATAATTCGTGCCAAGGGTGTGAGCTCTACTAGGATCCAACCGGCAAGATTATACACTCATGTCCATAAATTAAGTACGTCACAATGACGAGAGTGTAAGAGAGGGGTATATAAGGAATGGTGGCAAAAGAAGTAAATTTGGTCACAAGCGCTTTAAAAGCCTTTTAGTGCAATAACCGCATAGTTATGGCACAAAGGAAGCATTTGGATGATTTTTTAAGTGGTAGAATTATCGGACGACTGGAATGTGGACGTACCCAACTGGAAGAATTCGAGAAACTTGCAATCTCCCAGAGTGTCATCTCCAAACTTTGGCAGCGATTCCAAGATGATGGTAATGTGAGTAGATGTTACAGCACAGGTCGCCCCCGAGTTACAACGCTGAATGAGGATCGGTATTTGGCAGTTACTGCCAAAAGAAACAGATGGAGCACAGCATCAGACCTATCTCTTCAGCTACCGGTATGACAGTTTCAAGGCAGACTGTGTACAGACGCTTAGGGCACTTTGGTCTATATGCTCGTAGGCCTGTAAGATGTGTTCCCCTTACTGCAACTCACTATCGCCTGCGATTAACCTGGAGTAGAGAGCATGCATTGTGGACACCGCAACAGTGGTCTTGTGTGATATTTTCCGACGAGTCCAGGTTTAGTTTGCAGTCTGATTCTCGCCGGACTTTCATATGGAGAGCGCCAGGTACCCGTTGCCACCAAAGGAACACCGTTACGTTGGTGCAGGATGGCTTGTTTGGGGAGTAATTATTCTTGGTTCCAGAACTGACCTGCATGTGTTCAGAGTGTAACGATGACAGGCCACATCTATCGGGATGTCATTCTGGAACAACATGTACCTTTGTTTCGGGGCGCCATGGGTGCTGAATTTCTGTTTATGGATGACAACGCCCATCCTCACTGTGCAAACATTGTGGACGAATGCCTTCAATCGGAGGATATCACCCGTATGGATTGGCCACCATACTCACCGGACTTGAACCGAATAGAGCATGTGTGGGATATGCTTGGCCGACGAATTGCAGCCCGTCAACCCCCTCCCACCTGTCTACCGGAACTTCGGAGGGCATTGCTTGATGAGTGGTGTAATATTCCCCAAGATCAGATTGATAATTTGATACTCAGCATGCGTAGCGTTGTAAGGCCTGCATTGCATCGTCGGAAATACTCGTATTAACATCATACTAACCATGTTATATGTTTTTTGTATAGTTTTTTTAATTTGCTCCAGGGAGTAAAAATCGCAATTTTTATTAATTATGTCAAACATATAGCATCTTTTTTGCTCTTTACCTTTTGTTTAATAAATAGACTTTACAAATAAGTCAAATTTGTTTTGCTTCTGTCTCTTTCTTTGCCTGAACTTAATTTTTCCTTAATTTATGGACATGAGTGTATGTAGCCTTGATGTATCCTTCCTTCGTACATCATTCAATCTATTCTTTCTTACCTTTTGCATTCAACAAAGTAAAAAATCCTAATATATACTCACTCATACACGCAGCCATAATTCTAGCCCAACGACAAAATTGCTAGCCTACAATATGACAAAATACGAAAATTCCAGAAATAGTTAGGTTCTCCATATCTAGTGTAACAAAGTAGGCTTACCAAGATGATGCAATTATCACCAACCAAAATAATTCGCGCCAAGGGTGTAAGCTCTACTAGGATCCAACCGGAAAGATTATATGTAGCGAAGCACATGGTTGTGTCAGTTTAGCATGTACAACACGTGAAAAATCAGGGTCGCCTACTTAGCAAATTATCTTCAACGTTGACATTGTTGCAATAATATGTAAGTACCTAAATTTTCTCTACCTTCCTTTAATAAATAAAAGTGTAAAATGTATTTAATCGGTTTGAATATCAAGAATCAGACATATATCTCATTCATTTTCATCAAAATAAAACACTATTGTCACAATAATGGTGTATTATAAACCAGAAGATCAATGACTATGTCTTTTTATTATTATAAAAAATATTAATTTAATAAGATTTTTTATAGAAATATCACAATTGTTTTCAAATAAAGAAAAGCATTATAGCCATGAAAGTATAGCCTATATTATAAGATAAATCAGTACTTACATATGACAACAATTGTCAACGTTCAGATAACTCGCCAAGTTGGCAATACCAATTTCCTATGTGTCGTGCACTGAATTGGCAATCATGTGCTTCGTTTCATATATCACCAAAACGTTTTGATAATATGTAAATACTAATAAATCTAATTTAAATAATGTAAATTAAATATCAGACAAATGTTAAATAAATATTAGTAGTTAAGTAGATTAAATTTTTATACGTAATGTCTAAACCGAAGAGTAAAAACATTCTTGAAATATATTACGTTCAATTTTATAACTAATTTTGCTCATTCGGTTCAGTTAATTTTGATTCTTTCACCATTTGAAAATGAGAGTGAAAGGAATCAAAATAAGTGTATTGAAATTGTTGAAACTAAGACATTTTTAATAACTTAATTAAAAAGCTAAAAGAGTACTTAAAAATTCTCAAGAAATTAATCTCCTAAAAAGATTAATAACTCAAGAAAAACTTATTTTGTTTACTTACCTTTTTTTTAAAGACATGCAAACCATTTTACAGTTCAGTATGAAACTAAAATTATTCCAAACTAGCAAAAGAATACTTAAATTATTATTTGTCGATAAATAAGTTCTTTGAAGGTAAAAATATTTTGCACGAAGAAATAGAGTAATTTTTTGGCTTTTAAAAATGTAAGTAAAATTTAAATCCTGAATCTTTTTGGTATTGATTTGGATACAATGGGTTGTCTAACAGTTGTATTTATTCCTACATTCAAGGCATCTACTACAAACAGTGCTAATTGATAAAAACTTAATACCATGTTCAGTCAATTGGGAAAGCCACTCACATATTTCATATTCAACAATGTTCATACTACAGTTCATACAAGCACATTCTACTGTAAAACAATAGTTTATTCATGTAGCATAATGGTCATTGGTTGACCACCTTTCAAAGCAGAATTTAAAAGGGGGTTTTAGAAGTTTGCTATGTGTCATGACAAGTTTTTTTAAATTTTGGGTTAGTGTTGGATTTGGCGACCTGAATCAATCGCCAAACAAAATTCAAATACATAACAAGAAACGTTTACTATTTATTTATTTTTATTGCAAAATGCCAGTTTGTAATTTCACGTAACACCTATCGCTAAATTAAGTTGCTTGGCGCCTAATTAAATTATCCACCAAAATAAAGTAAACGGTTCAAGCGTAGTATGGGGGGAATTGGCGATTTTTATACAGACATTATGGTGAGAAAACGAATTCATTCTGGTTTCCGGACATTTTTCGCTAAGTAGAGTAGATTGGCGATCGATTTTGGTCGCTAAAAGAAATTGATATCGCCAAGGGCCACCCCTATACTACACTTTAACCAAAGTAAACATTTTGAGAGTGTAATTTTACCACACAACATTTTTAAATTGTATTGAAAACAAGTCACATACTTTTTGGTTAAATAACAACTAATGGACAACAACAGTATTTATTTTAATACTCATGTTCCTCCGCGTGTAGCATGGTAGATACGAAATATAGTTCGGAAGATTTAAGAGTATTAAATTTGTTGTTGAACCCCAATTTTTAAAATATGTAGCCAAAAGATGAAAAAGAGCTTCTGTAATCCTGAATATCTTTTTAATTTGTCCCAGAGTGTTAATTAACCATTTTTGGGGGTTTTGAGTACAGGCACTGTATCACATTCGAAAAGGCATGCGTTCAAATCTGATACAAACATTCTCATTTTAAAATGAATGTGTCTACGTGATCATTTTTGAGTAAGTCTTTTTTTCTCCGTGTATTATGAAAATGTCTATTTAGCATATCAGCATATAACCACTTGCAAATAATTGCATAATTACCCGGAACTTTATCAACATAAACAGTAATGAAATTCTTTTGTAGTTCTACAATCTGATGCTTAATATTATTGTAAATTAATTCAAACACACATATATATATATATATATACATACATACATGGTGTCCAGTCTTAATATGACCCAATAGCTAATTCCCGAACCGTTCGGCTTAGATATGCACTTCCAATTTGAAATTTTTTTAAAAAAGGTAAAGAATGTTTTTACGTGCCTTTTGAACCAAAACACTTATTTACAAAAAAATTACGAAATTTAATTTTTTATACGGTCCCCAGGTCCTATCACTTATATTTAAGGAAAGATGAAGTTCACAAAAAGTTTCATTTTATTACGATAAAAACTGGCCGAGAAATGGAACTTTGAAAATCGTACTTTATATGCATTTTCTAGGCTATTTTCAAGAAGCTAGAAAGGGGCCGTCTCCAATGTGAAATTAGTTGGAACTCTGCTAGGAAACTTTCGCTCTTGCACGTCACTCTTATGTAAATCGTTTTTAAATTTAAAAGCATACATTAATAATACAATAATTGAGTACTTATGAAATAAAATTTATTCCGTGTATGTGTAAAACGTAGAAAAATAACAAATTTTAGAACGAAGAAAACATTTAATAGGAGTTTCAAAAATAGTCTTATATAAAGCTACGGTCCGATTCTGCGTGTTTGCTGGATCAAGACGAACGTTAAAATCTGTCAGCAGTCGCTTGTAATTGCTTACAGTCATATTCTAGTATTACGAATTCTAGTACGGAGAACGTGGTGTATACAAAATGAAGAATACTGTGAATGGTACTGTTTATGGACAGTGTAATAGAAAGGCGGCGTCTTTGCTACAATTTCCACTCGAAGACATCCATCTTATTGTACAATCACCCTTGCTGTTCAACGCTTTACAACAGGAGTGGTCATGACGTATCCTCGTCTCGTGCCTTCACCCATTATTTAAGTAATTTGGTCAATTTGATATAATAAAGCCCCTGATGCATGATTGGTGCCTCATTCAACATTATGTTATAATTTGAACGGCAAATCTTGTATTATTTTGCTGTCGGTTTAAATAACTGTTTTAATCTTTCGGTACAAGTTGTATTTCTTCTTAATTTAATTTTATTGCTTGCCATACAGCAATACACAATTGTCAATCTATGATGTTTACTATGATGTTTTTCTTGCTCTTTCTTGTAGATAGTGAATTACTGTTCTCAACTCAATTTATATATGATCCTTTCTATAACTCAGATGTTTCGAATTTATGTAGGTAATAACCGGTCAGTTTTACTATAATAAATGAACTTTTGTGTTTACCTTGTTTTGCATACCGCATCTTTCCTAAATATAAGTGATAGACCCGTATCCGTATGTACCCTAATTTTTGTAATTTTGTAATTGGGTTTTTGTTCGAAACACGTAAAACATCTTTACCTTTTAAAACATTTTCAAATCGGAAGTGTATATCTAAACTGAACGGTTCGGGAATCAGCTATTGGGTCACATTGTTGGACAATTTGCTATATATATATATATATATACATATATATATATATACATATATATGAAAATTGAATGCTGTCATCGTGTATATATTGTCATATTTTTCATATGTTAGTAATCCAGTTTTCTATTTCAGGGTGGTTGACGCTGATATTAGATGTCTGGAAAATAATTGTTTTAGAAAAATAGAGTTTGGTATATTATTACGACAGTAAAATGGCAGCGCATAACCAAGGTTGTTTTTGTTGTTGTTGTCCTTACGATGTTTTCCCTTGTTTCGTCCAGCGATGCACTGTAGGACTGTCTGTAAAAGATATCTTTAAACAGCAGAATATCCGTTTGATAAGTCGTTTTTCAAAGTTCTCGCATTTAAAGTTTAAGGATGGGGATAATGTTTAAATTTGTCGATAGATTCCGATTGATTACAATTTTTACACTTATCGGGTCATTAAGACCCTGATAAATCGCGTTTTTCTACTTGAGGAGTTGTGATAGACTTATATTGGCGTTCTTCCATTAACCTCTTGAAAATCTTTGCCAGAAATCAACTACCCTTTCTGAAGATGAAACAATGATATGCAGATTGTTTACTATATATATAGTTCAGATTTGCTTGCTAGGAGTTAGATTAAGCGAGATTTAGTGAGATATAGATGGAAGAGAGTTAGTAAGTCAGTGTGAGAGAAGAAAGATATAAAGTTAGAATTATATAAAGAGATAGATAGTTATGTAGTGGAAAAAGGCTATTTAATAGAAGTTACCAAGGCATTGGAACATTACGAAATAGAAGATAAGAAGACTATCTACAGTTAAGGTATTAGTCATATTTATAGCGTGTTTTGATACTTCAATTAATAAAGAGATTTAAGGGACAATTAGTCATATAGGTAACTACAGTTTAAATCACATGTTAAGGTAGAAGTTTGATTAGTAAAAATTGGATCAATTTATTAGAAGTATTCTCCAAAAACACGACTCTCGTCACTTATCCTCTGCTCCTTACTTCGAAACATCTTGTTTAATCTAATTAATTTTTTTGAGTTAATTAGAGTGCTGAAAAATAATTAGAAATTATCATTCCGAATCATCCTTCACTTCCTCTCACACCTTTAGCGGGGCCACAGGGTAGACAAAGGTGTTACAAAATTTTTGAAAAATTGACACAGAATTTTAAAAAATTCATGGAAATATTACGATTTATTACGTTAAGCAAAAACTGAACAATGCCATGTATGTATTTTCTGGGCATTTTAAGACATTTTTAACGCACTTTTATAAGTTTCACTTGAATGTAACGGAATCTTTGAACTCTATTTTTACCCATTTTAAAAGGTTGGATTAATTCGAAATTTCGCTCACTTGTCAAGAACCGATGACAATACAATAATTTTATAATTTTGTTCCATTGTCCTTATCAGGATCGTCAGGAATAACGATAATCAAATTTGGCGTCAATTCCATATACCATTTCCAGATTTGGAGATTAAAAGAATAAGGTGTACCCCTAAAATAAGTGTTTTTAATTTAAAGCTAATAAAATGCAAGCTTAAAATACACTTGTGGTTAATACAAATAAAATAAACAAAAAAAGTGTTCTTTATATGAGAAAGTGGAGGGTGGGTGGGTGTTAGCAGTTTCTTACCATAATATAAACATATTTCTGAAAATAAAATAAAACCTCGTGCATGTGAGAAAAAAAATAATTTATGTTCTAACTGCTAAATATTTTTTATTTTCATTAAGTAATACACACACACATTTAGAAGTGATGTTACAAATTAACATTATAGCAATACGTTTAAAAGGGGATAATACGATTGGCACTTAATATTACCATGTTTTTATTAATTCACTTTCTTGAATGTCTGTCCGGATGGAATTTCGTAATTGATTTTAAACTATGTGACTTTCCGATGAGCTACAGACTTGAAATTTGGACCATAGTTCATAAGTTGATGACAATGCATGAAACTGGGAAAGGGGGGGGGAGAAAGAATTCTGTACATTTTAGTCCGTTATAAAAACATGGTACATTAAATATTTTTTTTACTTTAACTCTTTCTTAACACACTTTTATTTGTTTGACCTGTTCTATAGAGACGGAATCTAATATAACGATACGGAACTGATCCGAGGCCCCGTAAACGGAGAGAATAAATACACTTCAGACCCTTTCATTAATATCCATTTAAGAGCAAAATTAATTCCAGCGGCCACGTAGTTCCAGCTCCAAATATCAAACTGAAGAATAAATTCAACAATAAATAAATTTTAGTTTAAAAAATTAAAAACACGTTTTTTTTTTGTAGATCGAACTAAATGAAAAATAAATTATAGTTTTAAAAAAACTAAAAAACACGCTTTTATACTGATTCAAACTAAAAAGTAAAAAAATAATTCTTAATATAAGAATAAAATGATGAAGAGAAAATTAATGTCATTGTGGTAAAGGCTTTGGGTGTTTTGTACTACATCTTTACTTTAACTCAGCATTTCGGAATAGAAGTTAGAAATATTATAACAATTGATATATTAATGGAACACCCAACGCTGTTATCCCTATGACATTAATTTTCTCATTCATCAATTTATTCTTATATTAAGAAGTATTTTTTACTTTTTAGTTCGATTCAATATAAAAGCGTGTTTTTTAGTTTTTTTTTAAACTTGTGGTGAAGGGGGTCTAATCGGCACCCCTCTCTCTCCGTCCTGCAAGTCTCTGGGTGTAGGGGGAAACAAAGCATCACCAACAAACTCCATAATAACAATTAGTTTTATTCAGCCTTGAATATACACTTAAACAATCGCAAGTGCAACTATAAGAAGAAACCTAGGAGTGATATCTAAAGCTTTGATTATTCCTAATATTCAACTCTAAGTAAACCTGACTACGAGAGATGGATAAGGAGAACAAGCCCTAATGCACCGATAGCTAATTCTAATTCTACTATCTTAAATCTTCCATCTAATAATTTTATCTCAGCAATTACTTTCTTAACGCGCGCTAGGTTTGTAAATCAAATACTTCGATATGCACACTTACTTAACCGCTTCACGGCTCCTTCTCCCTTTACATCTACAAAACCTAGACTTTTTATAGTCAAACTAATTTATACATATATCTCGTATACTTCTTGAAAGGCTGTGAATAATTGGAAATGCTAGCCCCAAAGTTTCCCCAAGAGGATTAGTAGGAAAATCTCGCGAATAGACCCGTCACAGCCCCCTCCAAGAAAAAAACGTGATTTATAAAAAGGTCTTAATGGCCCGGTAGAAATTACGTAGAAAAAATTTTACTCTTAAACTAACAAGAAATCTTTGATTTGAGTTTAGCATTAACTACTAGCTCAACAATTTATATCACTCGCAAGATTTCCACTTTTGCAATCATATATACTTGGGCGAGGACCAAGGAAAACCTCCCAATGGTGGGAAAAACCCGGCCGTACACAACCCGTAAAACTTAAATATTTTAAACACATATCTTGACTTTACAGCTATTTGCT
The DNA here is from genome assembly GCA_019973975.1 of Trichonephila clavata. NCBI lineage: Eukaryota > Metazoa > Arthropoda > Arachnida > Araneae > Nephilidae > Trichonephila > Trichonephila clavata. The sequence goes on from BMAO01025981.1 coordinate 31,122, forward strand.
CTTCAAAACATCAGAGTCAGCCACCCTGAAATGAGAACTGGATCAGTGGACGTACAAAAAGATTTTTATGAACACTGTATACATACATAGACAACATTGAATTTTCACACATATTTAAATTGTCAATTACTTTACATACTTAATTTCATCTGGTGTAAGAAAAACTCCCACTCCAATTGCGCAGCGCTATTAGTGTTATGCTTAATTTCCTATCTACGCCGCGACCTAAAACCAGATATATACTAATATACACATCAATATGCAAATACATACACAATTTTCAATATAAACAAACTGTTGTTCTTTTTGTAAAAATAATTCTTCAGACCTCTTCTGGACAGCACACTTTATTATGGACAATTAAATAAAACTATTAAGAATTCTGCACACTGCATAAATAATGTTCATAGCACACAGCGTGTAGATCGTGTGGTCCCCGTAGAAGAAGTGCGTTGGATTAAGCGGGAAAAAGAACGCGTGGGCGCATCACACAGATATTCTTACACCAGAAAAAATAGTTCGCTCGCTTCAACCCAACACTCGCTTCAATCCTGCGAGTGATACATTTTTTTTTCAAACACAATTACAATATCATAAACACATATACATAATATAAGAACACTTTGATTATCAGTTTTAATAAATACACAATTATCAGAAGCTAATTGTTTTAAACCAAATTTTTCTAATTCACACTTTAATTTCATGTACCAGTTTCTACCTGACTGTGGCAAACCATAAATACTCTTTTTCAATTTACAAACTTTGTCATCTCCAATTAATTTCTCATAACCAGGTGGAGGTAACACATACACAGTCTCTTCTAAATCACTATATAAGTAAGCAGTTTTTACATCAAAGAAATTAACATTTAATTTTAATTTAGCTGCAAGTGCAATTAACAATCGAAAAGATTCAATATTTACAACTGGTGAATACGACTCTGAATAATCTATATTTTTAATTTGATTAAAACCAGCTGCTACAAGCCTGGCTTTGTATTTAAAAATTTTCCCAGCATCATCTTGTTTTAAACTATACACCCACTTAGTTTTTATCAATTTTGATTTTGCAGGTTTTTGTACTACTTCCCATACTTTATGTTTATCTAACGAATCTAATTCATTCTTCATTGCTAATTTCCAATTTTCCCAATTAGCACTATTTTTCGCCTCAAAATAAGAGTTCGGTACATTATCCGTTAAATGAACTGACATCTGCTTAGATTTTAGTCTTTCCGATCTTCTAACAGGGATTTGATTTTGTACATCATTCAACTCAAGTACTGGGAGTTGGATTCTGCCTGTCTGATGCGATGTAGTCTGAAGGGGAATTGAGTTATTCTCAATTGCCACAGGCACATTATTTATTTCAAAATTAGACAATACTCTATTTTCTGAATTTGGGTTAATTTCGTTTATTTCGGGAGAGATTTCAAAAAACGAGTCAATATCCCATGTTTCATTTTCACCTAAATAACTACTACCCTTTAAAGATTCATTAAATTTAACTGATCTCTTTTCAATTACTTTTTGATTTTTAATATCATAAATTCGATATCCCCTCCTTTCTCTAGCATATCCTAGCATAATTCCCCGTCTTCCTGGAACTTCAAATTTATTTCTCAAAACTTTCGGAACGTGAAAATAGGCCACACAGCCAAATTTTTTCAGATAATTTAATTTCGGTTTATTACCTGTCCAAATTTCTAATGGAATTTTTTCTTTCCCTTTTCGTGGTGTTATATTAGATACCTGAGTACTACAATTAATAGCTTCGGCCCAAAATTTTAAAGGAAGCTTACTTTCATATAGTAAAGATCTAGCTCTTTCTAAAAGAACACGGTTCGCTCTTTCTGCTTTACCATTACTTTCACTGTTGTATGGAATAGTTTTTTCATGAAATATTCCTGAATTAGCAAGGAAAGTATCTAGTTGCTCATTTACAAATTCTAACCCATTATCTCAGTTCTCATCCTTTTAATCCTTTTATCAGTTAAATTTTCATATTTAGCTTTAAATTGAGAAAATATATCAAACACTTCATTTTTATTTTTTAAGAAATAAGTAAAGTACATGCCAGAAAAATCATCTACAATTACCATAAAATATTTTGCACCACCATATGATTCGATATTAATTGGACCACACAGGTCGGCATGGAGCAACTCAAGAATTTGTGAACTCTGATTTATTTCAATACTACGATGAGTTTTTCTGGTTACCTTACTTATATCACAAGTTTCACATCTGAAATTATTTACATTATCAATATCAATATAATCTTTCATTTTAAGCATATATTTACAATTTAAATGACATAACCTGTTATGCCAAATTTCATAATTATTAGTAGATTGGTCAGAAAAATAACACTCAGAATTATACACAGGTACTAATTTTATTTCTAATCTACCATTATTTTTAAATGCTTTTGTTATTAACTTATTATTTTTATCATATATCAATACACAATTATTATCTGATTTAATCTTACAACCTTTATCCATTAAACATGTTACAGACAGTAAATTACACCTTAATTGAGGAACATAACTGACATTAGTAATTGTCAAATTAATAGAATTACAATGCTTTATACTCACAGTTTTTAGCTGAAACGTTACCTGTTCCTTGACTTACAATTTTGGAATCTTTATCTGCCAAGTAAATCTCCATAATTTCTGGACTTATTTGCTGAAACCACGCAGGGTCTTTGGCCATATGACAGGATGCTCCACTGTCCAGGATCCAAGTGTTATCACAGACGTTTTCTTCGCGGTTTGAAGCTGTGAAAACTGAATTTGAAGAAGTACCTGGATTTCTAGATGGATTATTTCTTTGGGTCGTTCTGTTTGGCATGTTTTTATTTTTGTAAAAACAATCCTTTGCAATGTGGTTTTGTCTTCGGCATATATAGCAAAGCCTCGTTTGTCTTTCATTTTTCTTTCTAGAATAAAATGCTCCAGCATTTATTCCTTCCATGCGATTTTTAGATGGTAAGTTGACGGATGCTTCTTCTTCCCTTAGAATTTGGAGGATTTCATCTAAAGATTTCTCTCGTTGGGTCTTCAAAATTTCCCTGAGGCGTGTGAATTTTTCTGTCAGTCCTCGAACTGTATAATACACCAATTCCCTCTGTGAGACTTCTAAGCCGAGGGAGTGACACTTAGTCGAGATGCCCCTCGCTCTTGCAATATAATCCACCGCGTTTTCTCCTTTGTTCATGATCAGGTTTTTGAGTTCATTGCCCGCGTCGATTTTGCGGTGCTCCGTAAGTCCGATGAAAGTCCCTCTAATTTTTTCCCACAGCACTTTGGCGTTGTCCTCTTCCGCAAACTGTAGCGCCTGTTCGTCGGCAAGGGATAGCTTTATATACGAGACGGCGTCAGCATTTCTTTGTTCCCAATCGGAATCCTCCTTACGGCTAAGGTCTTCGGGTTTTTCGTTGGTAACCATAGTATCCAATCTCTTCAGGCTCAAAGCAGCCTTCATCTTAAGAGCCCATATAAAATAGTTCGTCCCATTTAAATTGGGGACAGTTATCTTATCCATTTTTGGCAAAAAGTTCACACAGTTCACTAAGACTATTCACAGTTCACCAACTACCGCTCTGCTACCAATTTGTTGTTCTTTTTGTAAAAATAATTCTTCAGACCTCTTCTGGACAGCACACTTTATTATGGACAATTAAATAAAACTATTAAGAATTCTGCACACAGCATAAATAATGTTCATAGCACACAGCGTGTAGATCGTGTGGTCCCCGTAGAAGAAGTGCGTTGGATTAAGCGGGAAAAAGAACGCGTGGGCGCATCACACAGATATTCTTACACCAGAAAAAATAGTTCGCTCGCTTCAACCCAACACAAACAATACAAGGAATTCTCGCACCCCTAGCTAAGTCTCCATAAGTAGTAAACAAATGTAATCATACAATTGCTTTCCACAATTTAGAATAGATTTAGGTATACAAAAGTTCATTTTTCACGCAACGTAGTGTAAAACTCTTGTACAATGAAAACTTTCCCAAAATAAGACTTGCTTCTTGCAAAAATTCACCCGACTGCCTGTCGTAAAAATATAAATGAAACAATACAACCTGGCTAATATCTTGTTCCTCTCCTTTCTGTGATGTCTCTAATATGAACCTCCAACGATGTGGACCTTCTGCTTCGTAGACTCTCCTTGGGCTCCTAGCGACCTGGTCTGTACTGCCGGCGCTGTCTTAAATTGTATGGAGTTTCTCGCCTTGATTGGTCTATTCTAGACCGGACTGGTTCTTCCTGGTCTTGCTCTGTTCTTATTGAAATTATTGATTACTTATCCTCTGTTCTTCTCTTCCATGGAATTCTCCTCCGTATCTGGGACTGCGTGGGGTGGACCTTCTCTGCTGTCTCCCTCTTGACTGAAGTGGCCTTTCTTCCTTTGGCTCTGAAAACCTCCTGATGGAACTTGTCCACCATGGTGATCTTCTATTCTACCTTTCTTCTTGACTTGTTCAGTCGACGCGATGGAGGACGGGAGCCATCGCTTGTTGATCTCCTGGCCTGTATATTTCCTTTTCCTCCTCGGCCCCTCAGACAGTGACTCCGGGACCGCTCGCTTCCACCTCCTCGTTTCCTGTTTTCTCGTTCGCTTACTGTGCGGACCCTCAGACAGTGACTATGGGATCGCACGCTTTCAACTTCTCGTCTCCTGATTTCGCTTGTTCTCCTGTATCCCTCTCTGATCACTTTTATTCCCCGCACCTCTTGTCTGTCCTCTCTTTTACCTGTCTTCCACCCGACTCACTACTCCTAAAGCCCTGTGATCGATCTAACCCAGATCGACTATTCTCCAAGCTACTTGACTAATACTCGGATCCTCTGCTAACTGAACTATCTACCTCCACCACATCCTCATCACTTTTTCTCTGATGGTAAATTCGTACTTGGTCTATATTAACCGTAGTTCTTCTACCTGCCTTCCAAATTACAACATTGTTTTTAACACTCAAGACTCTATAAGGACCTTCGTACTTGGGGCAAAATTTCGCTACCATTTTTTTACTGGCAGAGCTTATGGAATGCGTTTCTACTAGCACTAAATCATCGACCTTAATGTTAACTTGGCGTCTCCTCTTATTGTAGTACTTCGCCCACTTTTCATGTTTCTTTCTAGTATTCTTCCTAGCTTCCTCAAACACCTTTTCAATATTCCTAACCACAAATTCAGCGCCATCCGTCACCATCACAAGTTTTTGAAACGGGGTAATAAGTTTTCCGCCCAAAAATAACTGCTGGATTTTTTACAGTGGTTTCGTGAACTGCCGTTCGTAATGCATACGCGAATTCACTTAGAAACTTGTCCCAGGTCTCATGATTTTGATTTACAAAAGAAGCAATAATTTGTAAAAGATCACGATTAACTCTCTCCGTTCTATTTGACTGAAGGTCTATACACAACTGTTTTGACATGCTTTATATCTAATCTATTACTTAAATGCTCAAAAACTTCGGATACAAATTGGGGACCGTTCTCGCTGATCATTTTTATTGGAGCTCCATATCGCGAAATATAATTTTCGAACAGGGTGTTGGCGATTATCTTTGCGGAAGCCATTCGGAGGGGTATTACTTCCAAGCACTTTGTAAAGTGATCCGTTATTACTAAAATATATCTATATCGTTCAGGTTTCGATGCTGGGTAGGGGCCTAACAAATCTAATGAAACTATTTCATTTGGATAATTAGTTACAATCGGTATTAGACGACCGGCCGGTAACGCGTTCTTATAGTTATATTTCTGACAAGAATCGCATGTCAAAACATAATCGTGTATAAATTTCCTCATATAGGGAAAATAACAAGCATCCCTCATGCGTAAATATGTTTTCTTTTTACCCAGGTGACCAGCCATAGGCTTATCATGAAATTCGCGCATTATCACACCTCGCAGTGACCGTGGAATATATACTCTCAGTTTTCCGAGAGTGTTTGCGTACTTCGCATAAAATAACAAGCCTTCAACTAACTTAAAATCCTGAGACCAATTTCCACAGACTGACGCATTTACCGAACTGTCATCGGGGTTTTCCAAAAAACGGTAAATATGTCCTAACTCAGGTTCCTGTCTTTGTTCGGAAATCAACTGCTCCCTTGACGAAAGTACCCAATCTCATATCACTGCACAAGCTATATTTTCATCCCCAATACTTAAACTATTCAATGCGGTTTTTGATTCTCTGTTTGGACTTTCCTCCAGTTTCGTATTTGAGAGATCAATTTCCAAATTCCTCTGATCGATTGTTAATTCTTCTATTTGCGAATCTTGAGTCGTTAATGATTTTTCATCGAAATTCATTGTACTTTTTGATTCCTTTATAAAATCGATACCTAAAATACAAGGCTCAATTCTAGATCCGCCAATATATGAAAATTCCACTTTTTCTTAAATTCCCGAATTCTGATCTCCAATTCTAACGTTCCTACATTGTTACAACAGGCACCTAGAGCCGTCACTACTTTGGCGCTTTATTTTTTAAACTGGTTTATAAGAAAAATATGACTGAGATACGTTTTTTTTCAGAGATAAACGACTTCTCCGCCCCAGTATCCCATAATGCTTTCGAAAAAAATGTCATTTAATAAAATGGGAACGTATGCAAGTTCCACAAGGGACATCCGTAAAGCGGAAAGCCTTATAGGAGGTTTCTCTTCAACCTGCGATTGATCCTGATATCGAACTTTTAAAAAGTTTAAATTTTTATGATTACCCCTATTCCAATGATTATTCGCCCCTCGGTCAAAATTGTCACTCGGACCCTATTTCTAAACTGATTCTGACCGCCACGATTCTCGAACCCGCGATCATTTCTGTCAATGCGGTTCATGTTCTCGAACCCTTGGTTAGCATGGTTCCTCTGCGGTCTATTCCCATATGAACTTCTATAAGCATCTCTCCTGTCGTTTTGACGTTCAACTACCCCTGCATCTCTCCAATTTCTACTTGTACGACCTTCGGTAGACCTCCTACTCACATCCCCAACTCGTCTTTCACTATTACTATTACTCGAACCCTGGTGGTCTCTCCTCAAATATCTATCTTCATATTTATTGATCATTTGAAGTAGCTGCAATCGAGAAGTTGGATTTCGAATCTCTATGTATTCCATCAATTGTGGTTCAAGACGGGATATAATGTGATCGATTAAATTTGTTTCCGACATATTTAGTCCCAGCCTTTTGTGTGTTTTGAGTAAGTCGTAAATGAAGTCCGATGGAGCCTGACCATGACCCTGATACGACGAATAGAACCTGACTTCTAATTCAGTCTCATTCCTAACCACTGGGGAAATTTTCCGTCAACGCCTCCTTTAATTGCGCGAAATCCGTAGCATTCCCCTGCACCAACGACGAACCGAACACCTCGCACCAGTCCAAAGCACGTCCTCGGAGACACCTTTGAGATAAGAGCATGCCAAATTTCTCGGTATCTCGTAAAACTTGACATTACTGTCAATACAGTCCAAAAAATCCTCCACATTTTCTACACCTGAGAAACACAAATCAGGCAAGAGCCTAAAACTGGATCCGACTCCTATCTCGGGGTTAGGGAATATAGGTCTATTTGACCAACCCTTTGGGTGCCATTGTGGTGGAGGGGATCTAATCGGCACCCCTCTCTCCATCCGGTAAGTCTCTAGGTGTGTTGGGAGGGGGACAAAGTATCACCAACAAACTCCATAATAACAATTAGTTTTAGTCAGCCTTTGAATATACACTTAAACAATTACAAGTGCAACTATAAGAAGAAACCACCTAGGAGTGATATATCATATCTAAAGCATTGATTATTTCTAATATTCAACTCTAAGTAAACCCGACTACGAGAGATAGATAAGGAGAACAAGCACTAATGAACCGATGGCCGATTCTGATTATACTATCTTAAGTCTTCAATTTAATAATTTAATCTCAGCAATTACTTTCTTAACGCGCGCTAGGTTTGTGAATCAAATAATTCGATGTCCACTCTTGCTTCACGGCTCCTTCTCCCTTTACATCTACAAAACCTATATAGACTTTTTATAGTCAAACTAATTTACATATATCTCGTATTCTTCTTGAAAGGCTGTGAATTAATGTAAATGCTAGCCCCAAAGTTCCCCCAAGAGGATTAGTAGGAAATATCTCGCGAATAGACCCGTCACAAACTATAATTTATTGTTTCCCATTTTACTTAAAATAAATTCAGAAGATGCTAGAGTTTATTAAAATAGGACAAATACATGTAGTAATTCATAATTGTTGTGATGTAGTGACTTTATAGTAAAAATGCAATTTTTCAAAATAATGTTTTATCAAAGTATTATTTTTCAAATTATTAATTCTAGAATTATTTCAAAGTAATGAAATATATTCCAGAATCTATTTCAGGAATGCACTTGCAATTTTTACTCCATACTACTGATATGTAACTATATGTACTGAAGTGAGCATTTTTAGATATTCCCAAAATATTTTGCTAAAAAGCAGTTATCGTAAGAAAAAAATTGACATTGTGATACTTTTACGATGATTGCTTTTGAAAAAACTAAAAAATGTGTTTGAAAAATTTCACTTCGGTATAAATGTAAGTGTTTATTTATTGTACAGACAACTTTGTGAGCTTTAGTTTTCAAAAAGTTTCCCCATAAAAGGTATATAGATAGTTAACATACAATGATTTTTGTCGTTGCTTGTCAAGCCTGTTACATACATAAGAATACATAAACTTCTTGTTTAAAAACAATATTATTTTGGGCTGTTTTACAAATCATTTGACCAGTTTAGTGAAACTTGAGATCTGATACTTCTAGAAATACTGTTTCCATGTGAATATACAAAATCCTAATGAAAACTTTCGAATTGTTGTATAATCACATATTCCCATATGCACACCAAAACCATAATTATACATTTTCATAATATATTTATGATTATTTATGGTCCACTTTGATATTTGTAATGCATCAAAGTTAAAAATTCTTCAAAAATTGATACAGAATTTGAGAAAATTGATTTAAATGATACAAAATATCTCGTTAGACAAAAATTGAAAAATGCTATGTATGTATTTTCTGGGCAATTTGAATAAAATAGGAAATAAAAAAAGTCGTAAAATAAATATAGAAGAAGCTAATGTTTAATAAAATGGGACAAATACATGTTGTAATTCATAAATTTTGTGATGAAGCGACATTTCATATTAAAAATGCATTTTTCTCAAAATGATCATTTTCAAACTGAGTGTACTCTTTTCTCAGAATCCACTTGCAATTTTTTACTGAACATAACTGATATGTAACTATGTATACTAAGTGATCTTTTATAAATGTTCCCAAAATGTTTTGCTGTAGAGCAGCTATCGAAAAAAAAAATAATGACAATTATCAAAAAATTCATAGTGATACTTTTAAGTTCAATGATTTTGAAAAAACTGAGCAATATATTTTAAAAAATCTCACTTCAGTTTAAATATAAAAGTCTAACTAATATACAGATAAAACTTGAAGTCTTTATATTGAACAGTTTCTGAGAAAAAGGTACATAAAATAGCTCAATTTATATAAAATTAGCGGTATAGTACCCCCCGACTACTCTTAATTAAACTAACAAACAATAAAAATAAAATTAACTCAAATTAAGCAAAAAAACTTAGTCAGATTTAGAGAAACAAAATTTTTAGAATCAAATACCGTGTGAAATTTATAAAATCTTTATACAATATTTTTAAACAAAATCCTCAAAATAGTTAAAACAATCAGGTGGACATAACATGTCTCTTACTTCTCATAAAAGAATAACTAAGCGAAAAGTTTCAAAAAATTCTTCAATTACATAATTGAAAAGTTTTAGCAATAAAAAGCATTCACGTTTTTCAAAAAGATTATTATAAAAACATGCAAGAAAATTATTTTAAAAAATGCCATAGCCGTCTGCTAAGCCTGCAAACTTAAATTCATTAGATTATAAACATAAATTTTTTTAAGGTCTGTATAACTTCGTAGGATTATGGTTGGCGAACGGAAAAACTATTGTCCTATGGAGACATTTTATCTTGAGGCTGCGAGTTTGAATCCTGATTTTTTTATTCGAGCATTATTTATTTCAATCATTTTTAAATCTAATAATTACTGCATATTTTAACCAATAGGTGGCACCATGAGCAATTTTAACACTCCAATACTTAAGATTATTTTAGCAGTTATTTCAATCACCTGATAGCGCACAGTATTTAGTCATCTTGTGGAATCAAGATAAAAAAGAACCCGTTCACGCTGATTACGAGAAATTTACGACACACTGTTTCTTAAAAAACAACTCAACTTAGTGGTATATAACGCCTCACAATTTTTTTAAAAAACAACCCAACTTAGCAGTAGGAGAAAAACAACTCAATTAAACTTAAGCACTGCCTATACAGCCTGCTTCACCAGCGCGTTGAAAACCAAAACTGTAAAAGGATTAAAACAACTCAACTCATAGTGGAAGGGAAAACAACTCAACTCGGTCAATACCTGCGCATCCTGCTCCACCTGCGCTGCCTTTTGCAACACAATCGGCTTTTCTTATGTATTGGCGGACGACTCGATGCACAAAGTGCGTCATTTTGTACAAAGACCAACGATTACATGTTTCGATGATTTCAGAGGTGTGTGAATATCCAAAACATTCACCGCATTTTAATGGAGTATCTTTAAATCAGAAAAGCCTGTGCGACATTTAGATCTTGCATTATGACAACGCTTCAAACCACACCGCGTTCATTGTCATTGAGTTGTTGGCCAAAATGGGTGTGGCAATGCTGTCCCAGCCACCATGCAGCCTCTATCTGGCACTAGTGGAATTCTTTTTGTTTCAAAAAATCAAAAGAAACTTGAAAAAGCCAGGGAAGTTTCAATGGAGGAAGTACAGGTTTTCCTTTTTTCACGACGAGGGTGCAGTAGGTATCTCTGCGTGGAACGTAACCTGTCCCAACTATTGCCCGCAGGTGACCGACACCGGTTTTGTTTCAAAGCTAAAATCCCCCAACAACTTTTCAGCCTGAAGCTCCGTCCCTGCAGCCAGTGTTGCCAACAAAAAATAATTCCTAAAACTTTTCGGACAGACCATGTACATGCTATGGCATTTAGTTTTTAGGGCTGTTTAATAAGCAAAATTATAAGTATGAACGATTCAAATTTATCTATTTTAAACAGTACTTCTTTTAGTAAGAAATGTACACTGGTATCCAAAAGTTACGCATAAATCGTAAAATGCGAAAAACATGGAGTAAATGTTCGTAAAATTATTCCAAATTTCTTGCGGATATTAATTGGGTGAAGAAGAAACATTGGGTTTATGCAAAACTTTTCAGTCGACTACATCCTGCATGAAACACCGGTGCATGTCGGAACGCGGAGAAACCGATTCACGCAGCATAGGCAGTTCAGACAAGTTTCGTGCAACTGCTGTGCGAAGGAACGTTGTTAACCATAAACAAGGTGAATGATGGCACAAAGATGCCAATTGGACATGTTTACGAAAGGAAGAATCGTTGGAATGCTGGAATCCTCACGATCACAAACCGAAGTGTCTCGAATTCTGAATGTGGACCAGTCTGTGATCTCAAGACTGAGGCAGAGGTTTCAAAGAACGGGAGATGTTACCCGACAACCAGTATCAGGTTGAACAAGAGTCACAATCCCTCGCCAAGACCGATATCTGGTAATAAGTGCGCGACGGGAGAGGGGCAGTACTGCCAGAGCATTGGATTCGGCGCTCACAGTCACTACAGGAATACGAATTTCGAGACAAACTGTTTACAGGAGACTCAATCATGCTGGACTGTATGCCAGAAGACCAGCAGTTTGCATTCCCCTTACGTCTGCGCATAAACGCGCTCGTTTGAACTGGAGTTTGAAACATCAACATTGGAGTGTGGGAGAGTGGGCCAATGTGATTTTCAGTGGCGTGTCCCGGTTTAGTCTGAGTAGTGATTCTCGGCGGGTAACGATATGGAGAGAACGTGGAACACGTTTTGAACCAAGAAACATAACGGAAAGACATCATTTTCCATCAAGGGGAGTAATGGTATGGGCAGGCATCGTGATGGACGGCCGCACAGACCTCCATTTCCTTGACACGGGGTCTGTGACTGCTCAAAGATACAGAGACGAAGTTCTCGAGCCTTATGTTCGCTTGTTTCGAGGTGCTGTCGGTCCTGACTTCATATTCATGGATGACAATGCGCCATGTCACCTAACGGTGCTGATTGATGACTTCATTGAAACGGAAAACATCCAGCGCATGTCATGGCCTGCGAACTCCCCTGATTTAAATCCTATCGAACATGTATGTGATAAGCTCGGGAGACAAATTGCAGCCCTTTCGTGCCCACCAAGCTCCGTTGCAAAACTGAAGAGAGCTCTCCGAGAAGCTTGGAAACGTTTGAGCCCACAACTCATTCATCATCTCATAGTAAGTAGGGTATATCTTTGTGCACCGTGCCTGGCTGTCAGAGTTGAGCACATGCCTTATTAAACTGCAGCATCACTATTTTATTTAATATTTTCTTTCATTTTTTCTTTAAAGTGTGAATTTTTACTATGCTCAGTTTTCTTTTAAACTGCTACTTTGGATAGTAAAATTAATTATTATCATTCTTTTGATTTGCTTCCTTATTTTATAACCATTTTAAACTCGCATATCACGTTTCCCGCCATTCTGATTTTCAGTTCCTTCTTTATTCACATAATTATCAATTATGCTTAACTTTTGGACACCAGTGTATATCACAAAAAAATCTTACATTTGTGACCCTGTGAATAAAACACAATTATGTCGTTAGAAAAACAAGTTGAGAAGGATGAAAGTGCATACGAATTAGCACGTGTATCCATAAAAGAACCTCCTTTTTAGAAAGAAAATCCAACTATCTCCTTCCGGCTAATAGAAAGCCAGTTTATCAATTCTGGAATTATAAATGATTTATCTAAAAACAATTCGGCGGTTCAAAATATCAAACAAATGTACTATCACATGTAAGTGATATTGATACTGCTGTTAATGTACATTCTTATAATAAATTTAAACAACCAATCGTTTCAGTGACAGCAAAAAATCCGATAAAGTTTTCTTCCATACTTCCAGTTGATGTGTACTACAATATCTTAAGATGACTGACTACTAATGTTAAATTCTACTACAGTCTCTAGTGCAGTCGAGTAAAAAAGAATAATATTTTGTCTCTTTTATCTACCAATCATTTCACTGGTTACTGCATTTGACATGATTGTGATCAATTCATTTTGAATATCGTGGCTAAGAAAATGGTATGCAAGTTTTTTGTTATCAATGCAATTTATGTGTTCCCGTAACATAGGATCATATTAGATATCAATTTAAATTCGTCTATGAAGTTTCCAGTATTCTTAGTGTCTTCGTCTGTTTTGAGAGATTCTATGTGACCTCTAAACGCCAGATTATGATAGACTATGAAATTTATTACATCAATTAATCTTTCAAACCAATGTTTTTGAGATTCAAGAATTTGCCTTTCATTTTCTCTGCTTAATGTTTTCCCGTGCTTTATTCCCTTCTCTAAAGTTATCCATTGGAATATATAGACCATATGTGTCCTTTAATATTCTCATGTCTGTGTAAAATATTACTTAAGTGTTTCCAATCATAGCACCCTTCCCGTACCCTTTGGATTTGAGAATTGCCAAATAGTCTGCATGGAAAACTGAAAATTTTATTTTTAGAACTTGCATAAACCAACCAGCGACGCGTTTTGTTTCACCATTATTTAGTTTTCTTGAGAAATGAAAATTGGAAAAGTGTCTATGATCATCATCTTTAGGATAATATTAATCACTGTTATTTAACTGCTGTGTGGGACCACTTTGAATTACATCATGACAGGTGGCATCTGTCATGGCATCCTGGGTCAAAACTGGAAAATGCTTGTTTCACTACGTCAATGGCATCTCCGTTCACTGATGAAGTACTAATCTCAATATCTTCTTGATTGTGACTTATGTTACTCAACGTGAACACAGAAATCTCAGCGTCAAATTACGATTGGTCGGCTTTTGATCCTATTTCTATTTCCGATTTTCTTCGTTCAGTATCAATAGTCGCTGCACCTGGAGTAACTTCCAAATTCAACGGAGACTCGGATACGGATAAATGTTGTTGAGAAGTCGAAGGAACCGATTACTTTGATTCTGTACTGCCAGAGATTCAGTCTGACCGAGAAATTTAATCATATTTGAACTTTAAACCTGGTTCGATTTAACTGTTTCCGCTTTTCTTTTTCTTTTTGCTGCACCGGATCCCCATTATCTCTATCTCTCTTAGTGCATAAGCCTGACATTATGTAAAATGCACAGTACCGCTATTATTTATTTTCACATAAAATATTTTTAAAATTTATAATATGAGATAGAAATTTAAAGCGAGACTGCGTCTGCATGTGATACTTTAACTGGCTTCCTAATGATGGGAAGTCCCAAGCTATGCCCCGTCTCTAACCGGGAACTCCCCGCAATAGCAGCTAAACTCAAGTCTGATAGATAAAAGGAACAAACAAGACCTGACGTGTAATGCGCAATTTCTTTGGCAGCATCTATTCCTATTTTTTACAGAGTTGGAATTCAAATTTCTCTGTTTTCGGGTTGTTATATTTGGCTCTCTATGAATTATTGGCTGCTTTCAACATAATTATAATAAAAAAGTGCAATGTATTGTATTTTTTAAATATGCTGTGTTGAGTGTGTATTTCAGTATGTGTGAATCTAATAACCTATTATAAATATTGTGCGTTTATTGTTTATAACTTTACTACTGAACAATTTCAATGTTTTTTCAATTTTTGTTTTTATTTTATGATATAAATATGTTTTCATTGTTTATTTGTTGTAGACAAGTTCATTAGAAATATGGTATGTTTATAAAATAAAAATTAAGATTAAATTTTTAAAAATATTAAATGAAACTCTCTGGAAAAACAAATGTAGAACTGTAACTATATTGTAGACTTAAAATAGATGAGTAAAATATTTTAGTTTATTGATATACTTTTGATTATTTGCAATTTTTAGTGAATTTTTATTAATCCTTATAACATTTGAATCAGGTTTAGCAAATTTTTTCTAAACAGACACTTGAGGATTATTGTTACAAAATCCTTTTAACTTTTGCAGCTGAAATTAAACCATATTTTCATTTAGAGCAATTCTTATATTATATATAGTATAATAAAATGAAAAAAAATAATAAGATAAAATTATACTACCCGCAAAGCTAAATGATAGAAAACAGATTCTAAGAAATATAACTAGAAAAATATTGATATATATATATATATGTAATATCCCCATTAATTATTCTTAATAGCTTTTAATTACCTTTGGTCCATTCCTTCAGGACCAACGTTTTAGTAATAAGTTAACCAGCCGTCTAACGAGAGGATTTTAAACTACATCCATCCACCCACACAGATCACGTGATGTAAGGCGCATATAAATACCGAAATTCCTGGAGACTGCTCTCTTTTAGCTTCTGCTTTGTGTTTCAACATGTGGTCGGCTGCATTGTGTTTGTGTGTGCTTCTATTGTGATGTCCCTGTAATGTCTTATGTGTTTAAGATGGATAATAAACAAGTTTATTCAATCACCGTACTGCCCATCAATCTCATATAAAGAATCCATTCCAACAACATCGTCGTATTACAAGTAATCATATAAAGAATACCATTCAAAGGCCACGTCTATTACATAAGTCGGCAGGATCGTTATCTGCGTGGGAAATAAAAATTCGAAACCAAAATTATTACAACCAAAATTATAATAACCGTCATCGACCAAAATGAAGAAGAAAGGAGAGAAATGTCTATGTGTGTGTGGATGTATCCATTCATCGTACGATGTGCCAAAGTGTTCAACTACTACGTTTAAAAAACGGGAAATTTCCCGTCTGGTCTCCATTGCGAAAGAGAAAAAAAAATCCCCTGTAAAGCTTCAAGTTTTCTGCGTGTTTTCTAACTAAAATAAATCTTCTCATCAAATATATGTAATAGAAAAAAATCAACCAACAATTCAATCAACAGTTCGATGCTCAAATGAAAAAAAATAATAAATCTATCTAACCTTGAAGTGCGCGAGATGTGTTTTTGGCAAAATTTAGAGTTATGTGAAAAAGTGCAACTCAGCGATTTTTTCAACATTGATAAGTTTTTCTTTTTTATTCTTGTCATTTTAATTATTTGCTATTAACTTTAAATTGATTGTATATTTTCCTTTACTGGTTTTTAATTTTTCATCTTAAAATGTTTAAGAACAATATTGTTATTAGTATGCCTATTGATAATTGCAAACAAATCGAAAGTGTTTTTTCTAATAATCTATTTTGATCCAAAATCTTACTATGGATTTAATTTATGATTTAGATATTTTGAAAATATTTGTTTTAAAGTCTTCCATATGAAATGGTTTAGTATGGGGTAGTGGTATATACCAATATAGTTTCTTTATTTAAAGCCTGGTCTTACCCAGCATTATTTTTATTATAAGCCGGGTCTTATCCCGCAATTTTTTTTATGTATCTGGTTCTACCCCAGAGTTTCTTTCGATGTTATGGGTCTTACCCCCATCGTTTATTTTTTTAAAATTATTCTTTGGTCCCTACCACCATTGTACTGTTATTATGGTTTATTCTAATGTTTTTTCAATATTGTGTAACAAATTATTTTCATTTTTCGATTGTATTTAAATTACTTGATTGGGCAGTCTACTCTACGTATATATTATTGTGAATGTTATTACCATTTTGAAAACGTTTCCAGGGATCTCGGTTTTATCTTTTGAAATTTCGGATTAAATTTACTTAATGCTATATTTTGTTTTAAAGATAAAATGCATATATTTCATAATGATTATTTTTGAATTTGATATTTAACATGAGAATTGATAACTTTACAGTGTTTTTAAGTGTTTTATTCAATCAATACCAAAGATTTGATATTTTTATTTTGATACAGTTTGATATATTTTTAATGCGGTTTAAGAATTTTTGGTTTCTATTCGATTTACTCTTTATTAGCATGATACAATTTATTTGATATGAAAATCAACAACTTTAATATGTATGAAATAATAATGGTTTTGTGAGCACTTAGGCTGAGAAAATATTAATAAATAAATGAGCAAATGTTTACATTTAGAATAAATAATAAGGGTTTTGTAAGGATTGTGCATAGTGAGTACCTCAAGGGAATAAATACACCTTTGATTGTCAAAATACTATTGCCTCCAAACTTATACCTTTGTCATAATAAAAGTAATACATAAAAAAAGTTATAAATAGTTTTAAAAAAAAATATCTTTGCTCAACTTGCAATTTCCAGTCTAGGGATATTTGTTTTTGAAGTTATTGTGCAACATTTACACGATAAGAAGTAAAACTTGTCTCAAAGATTGTGCAAGGCGTGGGTCATCCTAATTTGTTTCTTTTCACCCTCAGTGCTCTTATATACAATTTCATATAAATTTTTAAGAAATTATTTTTTGTATTTTAAGAATTAATATTTTTGAATTCATAGCCAATATTAATAATGAGGTGGATGGTTGTTTCAAAATTTTTACGCAATTTATACTTAGGCAAATTCTCGAATATTTTTATATTAATGTTGAAGTGAAGAGAAAATTTTTTTAAGTAATGATAATTTAAAAATTTAATTTTGTACTTAATATCTCTGTATGATACGGGTGTGGACCAAGGGCCCTGGGGCACACACGCGTCTTGCGGAGGGGGAAATGTAATAATCCCCATTAATTATTCTTAATAACTTTTAATTACCTTTGGTCCATCCCTTCAGGACCAACGTTTTAGTAATAAGTTAACCAGCCGTCTAACGAGAGGATTTTAAACTACATCCATCCACCCACACAGATCACGTGATGTAAGGCGCATATAAATACCGAAATTCCTGGAGACCGCTATCTTTTAGCTTCTGCTTTGTGTTTCAACATGTGGTCGGCTGCATTGTGTTTGTGTGTGCTTCTATTGTGATGTCCCTGTAATGTCTTATGTGTTTAAGATGGATAATAAACAAGTTTTTTCAATCACCGTACTGCCCATCAATCTCATATAAAGAATCCATTCCAACAACATCGTCGTATTACAAGTAATCATATAAAGAATACCATTCAAAGGCCACGTCTATTACATATATATATATATATATGTATTAATGATAAAAGAAGAAAATTGTGTTTTATATTTATCTATATCATATTGACTGTTATAAAATGGTAGGAATTACATGCATTGCCTTTTAAATACTATTTAGAATTAAAATTATTTTCAGCTTATGCTAAACAAAAATTGACTTGAATTCCATATAATTTTTCAGTTAAAAAACAGTCCAAAATTATGTTTGTATTGTGATTTAGCTAATATATAAAGGGGATAATTTATTTTTCAGTTCTGTTCTTACTTGGCTCAAAATTCATTATAACCATTGTTTACAATAAGATTCATATTTCAGCTGTGGTTAAAACGTGGTTAAACTTAAAATTCTGTAGTATAAAACTGAAAACATTTTTAAAAAATTATTAAAAAGTATAGTATTATAATCATTTCAATCATCAGTAGTATTGATGTACTTTTTTAAAAATAAAAAAAATTTAAGTAAATTTCATGAAACAGTTTTATTATTTTTTTTAGCTATATTGAGTAGAGATAATTTTAAAATAAGTTTTCAGTACTTCAAAATTAATTATTAATGGCAAGAAAATAATGCTAAATTTTCAAAATACCTTAATGTATATTTTGCTTGGAACACATATTCCAGTGAAAACGAGGATTTGTTATAGGTTTTGGAAAAAAAAAATTTTTTTTCATACAGAATTCTTTTTTTAAAAAAATAAGATTTCTAATAATAAGAATATATTATTACATGACAGTGGCTGTTTTCTTTCATTGAATTATAATTTCTTGAAATAAAAATTTGAATTTGATGTATTGAGATATACAAATTAAATATTCGTTTTAAAAAAAGAGATTGAGTTTTCCTGAAAATTTTACTTCAATGAAGAAAAATGTATAAGTTTTTCTTCCTCCTTTTTTTTTTTAATTTGGGGGTTGTTAAAAGAAAGATTAATACATTTTTTCTTTCTCATGTTTAATTCCTTTAATAATTTCCTTTGAACTTGATTGTACATTATCCCAAATTTCCCGTTACTGTTCCGAATGTTCAGTGCTTGCTTCAATTTTTTACTATTTGGTTTTAGTCCCAAATTTATAGCATATATTTTTTTAAGTATCAATGTTACACTGTCCAGAAATGCCTTCACTCAGTCCAATAAGATGTGCCAATTTCAGAGGTAGATGAAAATATAACTGCATATTTTAATAAGAACCTGAAGTTATAATTGTTCAAATGTTTAAAAGTGTCAGAGTTCCCCTTTTTTTCTTCCTGGCACTAAGGCTGCAACTTAGCCAGTATTTAGCACCATGAACAATTCAGCAGCTTTTGTAACAAAACTGCCCTGACTTAAATAAGATCATAATAGAAAAAGATACTCTGAAAAATATTCATGCTTTTGTGAAATATGAAGGTACTTCAAAGTAATTTAGAAGGGTTGCAGATTTATTATTTTTTTAAAAAATGAATACTGAATTTTAATTTGTTCTTTATATAAGTATTAAAAACATATCATTATTAAAAAATAAAACAAAAATTGTTTATTTTGGTATAAATATTTCTTGACCAACATACTGCCTCACCCCAGTATAACTATAATAAAATAATTTATATGTAAAAGAAATCTATATATATATTACATTTTGAACTTCAAAATCGTTGTCATCTAAATATATTGAAGCAGCTATTAATTTTGAAATGGCATTTTTGATAGGAAGGAATAATATTTGTTTACTATTCCTCTTAACTATTTTTTATGTCAATATATATATAATTTAGTGAGGAAGTATTTGATGTTATAATTTACTGTTGTGTGTGTGTTGAATAATTTTTTAAAAAATTGTTTCATATGTATAAAATTTCTAGCAATATATGTATAAAATCTCAATAACTTGACATGCTATCTTTGTATACTTTTTACGTGGAGGATTTAATCAGATAAAATTTCATTCTCCTAAATACCACACCACCACACATTTACAACAAGAAGCTGTGATTTTTAGAATTTCAGTGTTGACTGAATTGTTATACTTCTTTGTATTCAGTTTCTTTTATTTTATTTAAGCATATATGAATTCAGTTTTTAAATTTCTTTTTCAAAACACTACTATCTTTCCAACTCTAACCCAGGGGTTATATTTCTGAAATTTTAAAAGCATTTTAATAAATTTTGTACAATTCAGGATTAATTAAAATTTTAAAACTTATTGCTGAAGTTATTTAAAAGTTCAGATTTTAGATAATTTCCACAGCCATATACTATTTCAAATTTAATGTATTATTGAACATTCTGTGCCTGGAGAAATTATGCTCACAAAAGGGAAAAATCACAACCTTAGTTTGCTAGAAGAAAGTGGCAAAATCTTTGCTGTGTGTAACTCAGTAACATTAAATTAAGGACATGAAAACTGAAAATGTATGATATTAAATTGCTCCAATAATTCTCAGTACTTTCTATTAAAAACAAAAAAAATTTAATTAAAATAATGGTTGAATGTAAATTTAATTTGTTGTGCTTTTTTTTCTTTCACTATTCCCCATTATTTCAAAGTGAATGTTTTTTCATACTTTTGATTTTTCTATCATGCCTCTATTCAAATTAATTTTTCTTATATTTTATTTGGAGAATTGCTATGAAAGAGAGGAAAGTGTGGTGCTACAGTATGATTAATAAATGAACCCTCCTAGAGGAAGAAAAGGGAAGGAATGTTAGTTTGTCTCCACTCCCTAAACACATTCCTTTACAGGGAAGTTTTCTATTGGAGCGCCTAGCCTGTCAGAGCTTTTATCTTCTATCTTAGATGGTGAATGCAATACTTTCCTTTGTAATTGACCCATCTTATGATTCACAGGGGGGGGGTCTATTTTACGACACTTTGAAGACGAACAGGACAATCGGCTTATTATGAAAACCTGGGAACATTTTTTCTTGTTTCTTTTTTCCTGATTTATTATTTTGGCTAGATTTTTTAAGGCTTTATCTTGATTAGAACGCAAAATATTTTAAATGTAACTGGATTAATAATTTTTTGTGAGTTTTTGTAAAGTAGTTAATAATATAAAAAATAGACATTTTAATAAATACTGGAAAATAATTGCTATTATGTATCTCACTATGCTGCACATCAAACATTATCATTATTACACTTTTATTAAGTTTTTCAACGGAATTTGTTTGTGAGAAATTTAATGAAAATATAATTATAAGAAAAATATCGAAGTCATGCTTCTGTTTTAGATGTCTATTTTTATAACTATTCGACGGTGTGTGAAAACTTTATTGAAGATTATAACGAGATAAAAAAGGTCAAAGCAAAATGACCATAGAAGTAGAACACATATACATATTTTAAATTTTCTAGGAAATATGAATATTTTTCGTTTACTTTTTTGCTGATTCCTTTTTAGGTTGCTAACTTAAAAAATGAATGTTTGAAAATCCTTGATTTAACTCATTGTTTTTAAAATGTTTAATTTTTTTCCAAAAAATATATAATTTTTAAAAACACCTAAGCAGGGATAGTACCTTTATACGATGTAAAAATCTATTTTTGAAACGTATTTTTAAAAATTAATACAGAATGCTAGAAACGTTTGAAAGCAAACCTATTCAATATCCAACATTAATTGCGCTCTGTGAAATAAAAAATATAGATGTGAACAGAAACTTCTACTATAATAAAAGTAAACAAATAGATCTTTCGTTAATTTCTGATTGAATTTCGTTGGGCGATATAATGTGAGGGGTATAGAGGTGACGAACTTCGCAATTTTAAATCACGGTGAATTGAGAAGAAGGACACCTGAGTTGACATTTTACTCTCCAGACTGTTCGGATTGGAAATACACTACTAATTTTTTTTATTTAATCTAGAGTTATATATAAGGGGCGTAACTAGGTAACCAAAGGCCCTAGTGCAACAACAACAACAAAAAAAACCGAGGGTCCTATTTTGATTGGGCTTTATCAAGTAAAAATATATTAGTATTTTTAATATACAAAGCTACT
Organism: Trichonephila clavata; assembly: GCA_019973975.1. Classification (NCBI taxonomy): domain Eukaryota; kingdom Metazoa; phylum Arthropoda; class Arachnida; order Araneae; family Nephilidae; genus Trichonephila; species Trichonephila clavata. Next base: position 53,347 of record BMAO01025981.1, read on the forward strand.
TTAAAATCAGTCCTTTATTATGCTCTGCAGAACATAGGAAGTGGCACTGTTAGCCTAGTGGTCAAGGTAACAGACTCGTGGCTGGCATGTCATGAGTTCGAGTCCAGTACCACTGAAGACCCGCCGTGTAGGGGCGCGATGGATGTCAAATCTGTCGACAGCTCAAATGTCCTCCCGTGTTGTGGTGTGGTGGTTAGGAGAGGGGATGCCAGGTCGGGCGTCGTCTTCGTCACTTGACCATGGTTCGAAATTACGAGGTTCGTCGCTAAAATCCCTCGTGTAACTGAACAAGGTGACGTTAAAATTCACTCACGCAGAACAGAGGAAAGTAAAGCTACATACTACTTACATGTATGTGTATGACTTTTCCTGAGTAAACTTTAGTGAGAGAGAGAGAGATTAACCAGGTTCGATTTAACATGGGATAGACAGAAAACGATACAAAAAATAAGCATGAAAATGATACAATATTATTATAATTATTTAATAAAAAAACAACCTGCAAAAGAACAGATGAGTGGGACAAACTTACATAAATCTATTTACTACAGATACGAGTGGTGGCGAAACACTCAAACAGGAAAATAGCTTATTATGAATAATACTGTTATTAAAAAATTATCAAGAAGAAATAGCTTCCTGTGTAAGTTAAAGATGCATTTTTCATGGAACCTGAAGCTTTATTTCAAGTAACTCTTGGAAAAACGAAAAAAATTGAAAAATAACATAAATTTTCAATAAGTAAAATTCGCCACACCATATACACAAAGGAAAGGAAGGATTTTCTCTCATTGTTTAAATTTGTCTTTAATTTTAGGAAATACTTCAATAGAAGATAAATTTAAAATTTTAGGTTTTTTTCAGAATACATAAGCATTCTTCCGTTTTCAATTTTATAAAAGAATGTAGGACTGTACTGTACACATCCTTCAAAAGTTATCTAATGAGAAAGGAAGAAAACCAATCAGTTTTTATTCTTTTTGTGTTCATACTTTTTGCTAAAGAAAAAAATTGAATAATTCCATAACAAAATTTTTTTTGATGCTTTAAAGTTTGTACTTTGCTGAAAAAAGTGAAAAATAAAACTTCATATGCAATTTCAAAAATTCGCTAGGTAGGCTATAAGAGCTTCATTTTGTTACAAGTAATCGTAAATCGCAATACAATTAACATCATATGTACCAAGTATTCACATGCACTTAGAAATTTGTAAGATCAAGAAGCTGCAAACAATGTTATGCATGACAAACATTTATATCTTATTTTCGAAACATGTAATTAAAAGATTTTAAAAGTACAAAGTTTATATTTTATTTAGAAATTAAAGATACAAATTCGTATATAAAATTCTTTTAAATTTCTTAAAAATCGAATGCTGAAGCACGTATAAAATACTTTGTCAATGCAACAGTAAAATTCAAACATTTAAGTTAATAAAACTGAACCGTAAAAAATATGTTATACAAAATTTATAAAAGTATTTCTGTTAAATTATATCTAGCAAAAAGTTTAAGTGAACATTTCGTATATAAATATAAATGCGAATTTTTTTAAGAAGAGCACTAGAAATTCCCCCCCCCTTAGAATTCATACAAAACTTAGGACTTCTCAGACAGGGGCGGCTCTAGGGTCGGACAAACCGGACCCATGTCCGGGGCGGCATTTGGACCAAATTTTAAAAATACCTTTTTTTTGTTATGGAAAATTTGGAAAAGGAAGTTAAAGTACGCTATCTAGGGAAAAATATTCAGAACGAGATAATTTCTCTTTTATATGAGAATATTAAATTACACATTGTTCATAAAATTAAACAAGCTAAATGTTATTCGATAATTTTAGATTGCGCCCCTGATGCCAGCAAGATCGAACAAATGACATTTATGGTAAGGTATACATGTATTGAAAAATCTAACTCTAACGAAGTTTTTTTTTTTTTTTTTTTTTTTGGTTTCCTTCCAGTTGAAAGATTAACTGGAAGAGAACTTCCAAATTTAATAGTTGAGAAACTTTAAAAAATAATTAGGGCTAAATTTACTAGATATGCGGGGGCAGGCCTGATGTTGACCGACGGAGAATCATTGGATGTAAACGCGCTTGATTGAGCAGATGAGAAAATGTCAGTTTTAAAAAAAAAAGCCTAGTTGAAGTTTTAAAATTTATTTCTGTTTTAGAATTTGCTCCAAATCTTGCTATTGCATTTATTTTACTTTCTTTGCTAATAAGTTTGGCAAGTGTAGATATTAATTTCTCAAAATTAAAATTAATAGAAAATTTCTTACAGTTCACAAATTTTAAAGATAGATTAAATGGCTTAGCTACATTGGCTATCGAACATGAAATAGCTGAAAAATTGATCAGAAAGTTTTCAGAATTAAAAGTCAGAAAAAAAACAGTGTATTTCTTTGTTTTATTTTTAGTATATATATATACATATATATGAACTGTTAGCTCTCTTTTTCTTCGCAAGGAATATTCAAGTTTTATAGGTGTGCATTTATGACCAATTTTTATCTTTGTAACGAATGGTAATAGAGCGCCCTCTACTGGCCATGTGAACACTTAACGAGTCAGTCTGCCGACTCGGGGAAGAAAGGATGTGCCAATGTCCTCCCGCGCAAACCCCTTTGTATTTTTATAGTATTTTCTGTTTTTATGAAATTGTAACCGTGCTCAATTAGAATGTACCACCAATTAAAATTATTTGAGCTAGCCGCCGGAGTTATTCTTGAGTATCGGTTATAAAAATGTCGCCCAACTTACGGCCCGAATAATTATTTAATTTTAATATGAGTGCTAGTCTAAGAAAGTTATCTTCAATATTCTGAACTGCTAGTTCATGAAGAAGTTTGGAAAAAGTAATTTCAGAAATTGTAGCTACCGGCTACGAAGAAATTTTCGGATTACTAGAAAATTTATATTTCCTACCGGGAAATTAGAAACTTTGGATTGCATTCGTCTTCACGGAGCATCAGCTAAGTTTTCTTTTGTTTTGTTTTGTTTCTGATTCATTTTGATCTTTTATTGAATCTTAGTAGTGTTTTTATATTTTATGGAATAAATATATAATAAGCATGATTTATTAGTCTATTTCATTATGAGTAATTCTTTTCCCTAGTAAGGAAACTCTTTTACTTTTGTTCATTTCCTGTGATTTATGACTATTAGTGTACTTGTTTGGGGAACTTCTTACCCCCACTTCTGACCTTGAGCTTTCACTGCTTTTCGTTCACGAACAAGACGTTTTGTTACTAAGGGTCCCCACCCAATTTTCTGTCTCTCACCCCTTGCCTGGTGAAAATCAGACATTCTTTTTTTTTTCTCTTGTTCATTTTACTTGGAAACTCGGAATTCAGCATCCGCTGTTCGTTTTGTAAAATTTGTTTATCCTCGATATTTTTCACTTTTTTTTTTGTTGACTCTTTAAGTTACTTATGACGCCAGAGTGTCCCGGAAATTGATATTTCCTATTTAGTATTATAATTGCATGTGTTTTTTTTATTGAATTTTAGTGTTATGAAATTGTGTTTTATTTTCAACTATACTGAAGAATTTTGATCATATATAAAATATATAGGAATTAAATGAAAGAAATTATTTTCTTTTTTTGTTAACAAAAGAATAGTTGAAAAGTATTTTTATTTTTTATTCAAAAGATTCATGCATAGGTTTTGTTTTGACTTTGAATTTCATCAGAATTTCTTTTATATGTGAATTATTTTTACTTTCAAAGCTAAATTTTTGCATTCAGTCAAATATCTACAAAACAGTATTTTTATACCTTCAAAGGAATAGTTTATATGTTGTTTTGGTTAAGTGCATCAGAATTTCTGTTTATCTGAATTTTCATTTTGTTTTCGAAGTTTAGATTATTTTGTATCCTGTCAAACATCTTAATATATATTTTTTAATAGTATTGTGTTCAAATATCCAATTCTTATCATTTTAGTGATTAGTTGATGCTCAATTATCAAGGTTAACTATTTTAAAACTAAATTAACTGCATTTAATTTGTGGCTGTCGGATTTTATAATTGACCCTTTTGTTTCCCTCAAGTTAAAAACAATGGCGTATCTTGCTAAAGCGCGCAAAGAGGACTTAAAAACACTAGCTACAGAATTGGGCCTCGAAGTAGGAGAAATAAGGAAAATAATAGATTTTAAAAATTTAATCTTTACTTCGAAAGACTACGATGAACAGTTTACTAAAACTCTTCTAGAAACCATTATTAACACGAGGGTTCAGGCAGAACGTGAGGTGAAGGAGGAAAATGAATACAAACGAAAACAAGACGAACTGAATTTAGAACTAGAACGCATGAAGTTAAGCATGACTGCTACTTCTTCAACTGACATTAGTGCTGCCGCAGAGAAAATAAATATCCAGCACCTCATACCCAGATTTGTGGAAACTTCAGACATTTCCACCTATCTAAAAATATTTGAAAGGCAGTGTGAGCAAGTTAACATAGGGGAAGTCGATTATGTAACACACCTTCTACCAGTGTTACCTATTGATATTTCCAATATTATCTTGCGGGAACCTAAGGAGAAATTAGGAAATTACCAGCACATTAAGCAAGTGTTGCTCCAACGATTCAAGTTGAGTGCTGAATCGTTCCGAATTAAGTTCAGTACTCATCAAAAACAACCCGAAGCTCTGTGGAAGGACTTCGCGTATGAGCTAAACAATTACTTAGAAGAATGGCTACATAGCCTAGAAGTGAAAGACTTTAACTCCCTTAAGGATTTGGTTCTTACCGATCAGCTTAAGAGAAGAGTTTCGAGGGACGTTAAAGAACATTTCGTGGATATCTGGGGAGATATTAAAAGCTCATCTGAGCTAGTACAAAAATTAGATGATTATGAAATTGCTCGAGGTAAGACGTCGAAACATAAAGATTTACCAGACGTAGGAAGAACTTATTTCCCCTCAAAAACAAATAAGAAAGCAGTATAAGAACGAGGGATAAGGCAAAGGAAGCACCAAGAAAACCATTTGGAGGGCATTCGCAATTTGAAAGCCGAACTCCTTTGTCCTGCTATGGATGTGGAAAGCCCGGTTACATCAAGTCAAAATGTCCTGACTGCAATCCTTCAAAGGGTGATCCAGCTCACTTTGGAATTCTGCGAGTTAACAGTCTCTCTCCTTCCAACAGAAATGCTGTACTCAGGATCAGCATAAATGGAGTTTCAGGAACTGCATTTGCGGACAGCGGTGCAAGTCATTCGATAGCAGGAGAAACTCTTTACATATCCTTCTGCAACAAGGAGCTGCTTTTGAGAAGACAGTCATATCCCTATCCTTTGCTGATGGAATCGTTACTCAGAAAGAAGTTCTACGTACATTTCAAAACGTCCTTCTGGAAGGCAGAAAGTTTAAAACCCCCTTCATTATTTTTCCTGATGCCAAAAACAACTCCACTCTACTTGGAGTTGACTTTCTCAAAAATGCTGGAGTAGTACTAAATTTCAGAAAGAACTGTTGGACTTTTTGTGACAATTCCCGAAAATCGTACAATTTCGTAACGCCTTACCAGAGTACATCTGTTAATGTACTTCCTGTGGCGATAAATAACTGTCAATTACGGGAAGATGAAGGTCAAGAACTCCCTGGTTCTCAGCGTATGGAACTAGATAGCTTGCTTAAAAATCATCACTCTATCTTCGAAGTAGGGGGAGAAGCTACACCATTTATTGAACATAGCATCAACACTGAAAACAACCCACCAATTTCAGTGCCTCCCTACAGGATGAATCCAGCCAGGAAGAAGCTGTTGCAGAAAGAGCTAGATTCTCTGCTGCAACAAGGCATCGTAGTAGAATGTGAATCTCCGCACGCCTCTCCCGTTGTTTTGATTCCAAAACCAAGAATTGAAGAGAAACAAGATCAGCGAAAGGCCTTCTATGATAAAAGACATCGTCCTGGTTTCTTGTATCATCCAGGTGATAAGGTCTGGGTAACCCTTCACCCCCTTAGCAATGCTGCCCAGAAGAAAACAGCTAAATTCATGCCTAAAAGAGATGGACCTTATATTGTTGTGAATCAACGCTCTCCGACGACTTATGAAGTGGCAAATCCAAACAACCCACATGAGGTTCTCGGACCTTATCATTCATCTGCTCCTCGTCCATGCATAGACAAGGAAGCCACTCCAGTGATGCCTCTCAGAAAAAGGGGAAGACCCAGGAAAGACAACTCTGCTGGTTCCTCATCGAGGACGATACCTAGGAACCAGAGGGGGAGTGTAACGAATGGTAATAGAGCGCCCTCTACTGGCCATGTGAACACTTAACGAGTCAGTCTGCCGACTCGGGGAAGAAAAGATGTGCCAATGTCCTCCCGCGCAAACCCCTTTGTATTTTTATAGTATTTTCCTGTTTTTATGTAATTGTAACCGTGCTCAATTAGAATGTACCACCAATTAAAATTATTTGAGCTAGCCGCCGGAGTTATTCTTGAGTATCGGTTATATCTTTTAATAATAGTTTTTTTTCCTTTGGCGAGAGGGGCGGCATTTTTCATTTTTGTCCGGGACGGCAAAATTGCTAGAGCCAGCAGTCTTAGATAATATAAATTTGATTGTAATGGGCTTACAAGGGGGCAGTCATTTCGAAAGTTTTTTAAGTACCACCAATTGTCTATCGGAAAATATTAGGGGCCCCTATAAAGTCTGGTTTTAAGCCCCAAGCGGGATCTTACAAAGGATTACTTATTTGACATCAATCAGGCTATGGGTTCCTTGAATCCTGGGCCTCCCTGCGATGCGGGGGTGTACTTTACGCCCTTGAGTACCACTGACATCTCTTTAAAAAATATTAAATATTTTTTGATGGATTTAAGTATTAAATAAATGGAATTAACTCATTAAATTTGATGTATTGTGAAAAGTAGAGAAAAATAAATTAGCAGCTCGCATCAATAGGATGACGTTTACTGTAACGACCATTAATTAAAAAAATTGAAGTTAATTTATTATTTTCAAGTCATATTGTTGACATTCGTCAAAAACGTTTATATTCTGGATAACGTAAGATATGAATTGGTGCCCAAAGCCTGATTTTGCAGGAGGGCCCTAATATTCTACGTAACGCCACTGTTAACTATTAAATTTCTTTCATCAGATTATTTTCCAAAAACTCAATAAATGTTTTGTTTTTCAAAAAATTTGAGAATTTTGTAATAAATTTCGTTAAGTTCTTGTGAATGTATTTGTTTCATTGATTTTTATTAAATACATGAATATTCATATCTATGTAAATAAAATGTACTCTAATAAACTTAATTTTCTTGAAATATGTTTTTTTTTACAATATCCTTTAACACGAAAAAATATTTCAATTCCAAAATAATCAGTTTCGTGTTAAACAATTTTCACCGCATTCAGAAATATAGGTGTTTTTTTTTAAAACAACTAAAAAAAATATTAATAGCTGAATTATTTTCATGAAAAATTTTATATTATTGTGTATGTTTGATTTTCCTGAGCAATTGCCTGTACTTTATAATATTTAGCATTTTGGATAGCTAACTCTTTTAGCAAAAAGTAGTCATGTTTTTTAGAACTTATAAATAATAATGTGCATTTATCTCATTACTCGGTACCATCCGAAACATTTTTCAAATGATTTATTACTTGCTAGTGTTTCAAAATTACAACATTCGTTAAATAATTAATTACATATTAATAATAAAAGTTTTTCTTAGGATTATAAAAATATATTAATGGTATTATGAAATGCAATTTTGTTCGACTTTTACCACTTGTAAAAATGATCTAACTGTACTTAACAATTGTCAATATTCTTACACATGGAATTTTATTGCAAAGCTTTATAAAAATATCTCTGTTATTCAATTTTATGAGAACGCGTGAAAAAAGAAAAATACTTTTTGAACTTTCCGTAGAAATTTCCTTACTAAATTCCTACGTATTTCTTTATAATTGCACAGTTAATTTCGGCTTATATTTGATTCAAATTATTTTATGATATATCTATTTTTAATGTGAGTATTTACATTCTTATAAAAACTTTGTTTCGTTTATATATCTGACTTTCCCCCAATACACTTAAGTCCTTATGATGTGTAGGAATTTTTTTATCTTAATCATTTCAACTGCTTTGCAGGTAAATCAATTGACGCAGAAAATATTGCTGATCTCAATATAAATATAGATCTATGTCATTCGAACTAAATGATGATTTAAGAAAAATGACGTGGTAATCTTTCAAAATAGCTTTGATTTTACTCGCAAATTTTTTCTCAACGCTCTGCATTGTGTCAGTGGAACAAAACTACATCTTCAAATTGTTTTCTCGGAAGACCACACCTCTAAGCGGATACTATTGAACCACTTTGACCAGATGTCTGCAATAAATGTCAAAAGTAAATTAGCCCCTTTTCAGAGGAAAAGGCAGTCAGACTCTCTGTCCCCGCTTTTTATCTCTGGAATCTTGCGCACCCCTAAATCAGGGGTCGACAGCACATAATTGCTTATTTCACAGCAAAATCTTGAAAATCGGCTTACTTTAAGGTTTTGGTGATTTAACATCTCTAACAGAATTAATAGTCATTGTAACTCATTTGGAATTGTCAATTAATAT
>BMAO01025982.1:0-47300 GCA_019973975.1 Trichonephila clavata
TTTATGCACTCATTTTCTTTGAATTAAACAAATAACACTTCATAAAACAGATTTATTATTGAAAATTAAATGAACAAATTCAATAAGTGTAACAAAATAAAATTTAAATTGATTTTTAACAAGAATTTCAATAAAATGTAATACTACATTCTGTATTTAATCATTTCGTGGTTTAAAACACAAAGGTTGAGAAGTGATATGTGAAACAAGGGAATTGCCATCAAGTTTAAATTCAAGTTTCATTCTTGAGAGTACAGAAATTTCAAAAAATTTCACAATTTCAGTAAAAAAGATTAATATTCCCATCCATGCTATTGTTTCACCAGGACAGTTTCTTTTTTCCTAAAATTGAAGAATTAAAAAAAATGTTAAAACTTGAAAAAGATTTGAATATATTCTTTACACAAGCATGTATTTTTGCATGAAAAGTAATGATAAAAGTATTTTTTTACAGATTAACATAAATGCTCTAAAAAGTTTAAATAAAAACTTATATTCTCAAGTAAATGTAAATACAGTATAACTAGAATAAAATGTGTTTCTTCTCCTTCATGTAACAAAAGGTTTCTGTTTGAAGAATTCAATAATTTATAACAAGTAACTTCTTCTCATCCTACGGCTCTAAATAAAAAATCCAAGAATTGCAAAACAGTATTCTAAGAAAAAAATTAAAAACAATCATATCAATTTTAATCTAACATAAAAATGTAGACAAGCTGAAGGTAAAAAATAATAAAACTAATCAATAATATAAAGCACAAATTAGTATGTAATATATATATGTACATATTGCCATACGCACAATACAAGCATTGCAATAAGGCAACAAATTAAAACATTCAACTTTGCTGTTTCATCAATACTCTGAACAAGCTTATGTTTTTTAAAAGTTGATCATTATGTGTAAAAATCCCGTTTATTTATAGAAATTGTTTTTCATTACAAAATGTTGCTTCATAGTGTGATGTTAATAAACACTCACTCACTTTCATTACAAAAAGAAAAATATTAATAAAAAATAAGTTAATTTTTTTCAGTTCAAAAGTAATCAACAACATTTTAAACATGATTAAGACAAATATTCAAAATAATTACTTTTATTCTCAGAAAAGTTCATAGGTCCAACTAACAATTTCATTTTGTCAACTTTAAGCATTTTCTGCAATAAAAACATTTTTATCATTGGCATAGTATCTCATCATATATGCTCTCTCAGAACATTTTAGCCTACATTTTTTCATTTGATTTGTATTTTCAGAATTTAAAAACAGTCAAACAGTTGCAATAATTTTAAATCTTAAGAAAACTTAAAAACTAAATAGCATTATAATTTCTAAAAACTTATTCTAGAGAAATTTTGATATGTTAATATATTTTGCATAAACAATTAATTATATTTTATTTATTTATCCAACGCCCATGCTTGGCTTCTTGACCATTTAACACCAAGCCTTCCAGTACCAACTGATGATGTCGTCAGCCAGGTAATGATTAATTATAAAAAAATTTAACTTACCAACAGATAATGGAGCATAACTTGGAGGCTGCTTGAACTTGGTGCCATTATCAGTCAAAAATCTTTCTGGCTTAAACTCCTTTGGTTTATCACAGTATTTTGGATCATTATGCAAAGTCCAAAGATTGTCTGTGATATAAGATTCTTTTGAAATCACACATCATCTAACTGGAATATCATTACTGGCTCTGAATAAAAAAGATTTCATATTAAAATTAAGTAGAATATTCTAACAAAATGCTTTAACACTTCGCAGTCCATTGTGCAGAATTAATGGGCATACACAGTACATCAAATAAGTTTTAAGACTCGTACTTCTCACAGGTCCCAATGGCACCATAATTGTAAAGCCATGTGTCATCACGTCCATGGCTTGCTGACTCACTGCCAACAAATTGTATGCATTTAGTTACATAGCTGAGAGAAGACAAGCATTCATTGCGGGGTGGGGGAGCGAATTTTTTTGCTTTTAATTTTTTATGAAGAAAAGAGCTGTGATTAAATTTAGCACAAAACTTGGTAAAAGTGCTTCAAAAATATACCAACTCATGAAACAAGTTTACAGTGATTGTTGTTTAAGTAGATCAAATTTTTTTGTGAGGTACAAACGTTCTTTGAATGGAACAGATACTGTAGAATATAATCAATGTAGTAGAAGACCAATTTCATCTAGGACACATGAAATTATTGAAAAAGTACAAAATTTTGTGGTAAATGATTACTGTGAGTCTCTGAGATTAATGGAAGACTCTTTAAGCACTGACAAAGAAACAATTCAAACCATCCTGCATGAAGATTTGGGCAAAACGAAAGTGTATGCTAAATTTGTTCCACGCACTTTAAACCCTGAACAAAAGCAATGAGAAATGCACATTGCAGAGACATCATTTCAGCTACTGAAAACGATCCAAACTTCTTGAAGTCCATTGTAACAGGTGATGAATCCTGGTGTTTCCAATATGATTTTGAGTGCGGATTGGAAGTCACAAAATTCACTGCAAGTCAAAAAATCAAGGAAAGTTCCATTCAAAATAAAAACATTACTCATAAAATTCTTTGATAGCAAGAGAAAACAAGAATAAGAATATGTTCTAACTGGATAAGCAATTAAAGATCAGTACTGCTTAGCTGTTTTAAAGTGTTTGATGGCCGAAATTCATCCAGAATATCGGAATGAAAGCATTTGGTGTTCGTTGCATGACAATGCACCCATTTTCACCTCCCTTATTGTTTATCAATTTTGGCAAAAAATAATTTCTGTATGTTGAATCGTCCACTGTATTCACCTGATTTAGCATTCTGTGACTCTCTCTTTCTCTCTCTCTCTCTACTCCTTATTCCTAAAACTTAAAATAAAGTTATTTAAGTAAAAAAGTTTGATTCATTAATAAATCACTGTAACAAGTGCATCGAAACCATAGAGTCTATTAAGAATAAAAAAGAAACCAAAACAGGAATTAATTTCTTGTTTCCATTTCTTTTTACAGACCCAGTCTTAAAACTTATTTGATGCACTGTGTATGTCAATGAAATATGTCTAATAGTGGACAGTGGACCACAAAGGGTTACGCCTAATTATCTTATTTAACATTTCTTTACTCTTTCTTATTCAGGAATATTTTTTGTTAATTGACAGTGAGGTAATATTAACTTAAAAGATAATTGAATAAAAATTTATCTATATAATTGCAACAGGCACACATTTGAACTTTTTCTAGAAGTCACCAAACAACATTATACCAACTTTCAACTAATAAATTCACATGAAAATTATAGAATGCTTTTTTCAAACATGGTGTCAGCAGAACTGATAAAAGGGATTGAGTGTGCTAACCAAAGTAACTAGAAGAGACTGTTAGTTCTTCGATATCCTCATTACTTGTTTTTTTTTTTGTGTTCCTACCTGTTTGCTTTTGTTTTCCTCAATAAAAATGTCTCTTCATTGTGTAAATCAGTGCTCAGCAACCGGTGTGCCACGGCACACTGGTGTGTCATGAGCCAGATACAGGTGTGCCGCGGTCAAATACATTGTATTTGACATTTTACAATTTTTCATCATGTATTTAATACACAATGACAATTTTTGTTCATAATAATGTCTATTTTTCTAAATATACTATAGAATAATTATTATAACTAAATAATTATTCAATGGTCCCCTGGTGAGAACAATTGAAAACTGCATAGTGTGTTGTGTAAACACCAAGGCCCACCAAATTAATCATAGATAAAGCAAAATGACCATTATGCACGTCGTTGAAGACTCATGCGCATGTGTTATTTGCATTTGCGCGTGGTACATCACGTTCACTCGTATGTCATTGTTGTCACTATTTTACAACACAAAGTTAAATAAACACGTTCCTACCACTAACGATAATTATTATTAATTATCTTACTGAATTGTGTATGGTTAACGTTCTTCGTATAAAAATTTTTAAGTTTTATACTCCTTTAAATATGGATAAATTTTTACACCGGAAAGATTCGTCTTCACGTACAGATGATGAAGAACCCAGCACAAGTGTTACAAAAAACCTAAAGAAGGTAGTGAAAAGAAAGTACGACGAAGACTACATTAAATATGGATTCTCCTGGTGTGGTGACGAAATGGCATCAAGACCACAGTGCATCATTTGCAGCGATCAGCTATCAAACGAGTCATGGTACCCAGTAAATTAAAGCGGCATCTATATTCAAGCCATCCTAGCTGCGCCAACAAAGACAAACAATATTTTAAGAGGTGCTTAGAACAAAATAACAGAAGAAATTTATGAAATCGACTGTAAGTTTCTGAAAAGGCATTAGAAGCTAGCTATCATGTTGCAAAATTAATTGCACGTCAGAAGAAGCCACATACTGTCGGAGAAACACTTATTAAACCAGCATGCATGGAAATTGTTAGACTTATGCTTGGGCCCAATGAAGTTAAGGAAGTGAATAAAGTTTCGTTGTCTGCTGATACTGTTAAAAGACGTATTCACGATATGCCAAGCGATATTTTAGGAACACTGATTAAAAAACTGTTATCAGCTGAAAAATTTGTCCTTCAGATCGATGAAACAACTGATATTAAAAATAAAGCACAGCTGATAGCTAGTGTACGTTTCATTGACGAGGACTTATTAAAGAACATTATTTATTTTAAGGAGGTTCCAGAACGAACTACAGGTGAAGAAATTTTTCGAGTAACCGATGATTTCTTCAAAATATGTAATATTCAATGGAGCAACTGCATTGCTGTTTGCACGGATGGCGCTGTGGCAATGACAGGTAGTAAAAAGGGTTTTGTCTCTTGTGTAAAACAAAAAATCTGACGGTACAATTTACACACTGCTGCATACATCGAGAAGCATTGCTGGTCAAGAATTTGCCAGAAGAACTTTTGAACACGATGAATGAATGCATTAAAATCATAAACTTAATTAAATCAAGAGCCATAAATTCGCAAATTTTTGGATTACTTTGTGCAGAAATGGGAGCCGAATATGAATCTTATTATTTTATACAGAAAATCGTTGGCTATCCTGAGGCAAAGTTTTGGGTAGATTATTTGAGCTTCGTCACGAGGTGCGTGAATTTCTTTTAACACAGAATATGCTCGAAATATGCCAGCACCTCGATGATTACTGGATAGTCAAACTTGCATACATGGCTGATATATTCAAGCATTTGAAGGAACTTAATAAAAAAATGCAAGGTCGAAATGAGAATATTTTGAAGTGCTCCGACAAATTACAAGGATTTATTAAAAAACTCGAACTTTAGCAGAAAGAGTTGCAAAAAGGATGTTTGGAAATGTAACAAAGGACCAATCATATTACAATTGAAAACAAACAATTAATTGTGGATCTGGCCCAACAACATTTAAGTATGCTTCAGCAGAAATTTGATCAATATTTTTATTCCATTAATACGGAACAATAAGATTGGATTCAAAATCCTTTTGCAACCAATGCAATAAATTCTACGGAAGCACTGTCTCTACAAATTCGAGAGAAATTTACAGATTTAAATAATGACAACTTTAAAATTATACTTCTCCGAAGTTCCATTAGATTTTTTCTGGATTTACGTTAAAAAAGAATATCCTCACATTTCCTACAAAGCAATCTCAACATTACTTCCATTTTCGACGAAATATTTATGTGAGCAAAGTTTTTAAACTCTTGTATTAATTAAAAATGAGAAGTAGTCATGCTTAAAAGATCTTGATCAAGAACTTCGAGTTGCATTGTCAAATATTGAGCCAAATATAAAACTTTTGTGTTCATTGAAACAAGCGCAGGTATCACATTAATAATTATTATGACTGCGTAGAAATAAATATGTTTTGGTTTTTTGTATGTATACTTTTTAAATAAAAAACAAACATTTATTGTAAAATTTGTGTATCAATTAATATCTATATACTTTAGCTTTTGGTGTGCCGCGGAATTCTAGAAAGAATTTTGGTGCGTCATAGGTGAGAAAAGGTTGCGGAGCACTGGTGTAAATGACAACAACAAGATTTACACAATGGAATCCTTACATACATGCATATAAAAGACATTCAAGATATTAAACTTAATATGATGCATATCACTACAAAACAAAAAAAACTTTAAGACAATATAACAAAATTATACAATTTTTATTCTATCATTTTTTAAGAATGGTCATAATTAAGTAACACATTGCATTACTAGTTAGGGATATGAAAAATGTGTGAAAACTTTTGAGACAGCAAGTGATTAGCAATTAGGTTGAATTTTATTTTGCTCTTTTATATATAGATTTTGTTTATTTCTACAAATGTTAATGCATTAAGTTTTTTATATCAAATTTATTTTTACAAAAATTTTCTATGACAATATTTTCCAATAAAATGTTATGCTGTTAATATTATAGGGACAACAAATCCATATTTGGAAAGGCAATATACATACTTTCTTGTCCCACTAAGAGGTACAATGCTCACAAATCGTTGCATCTCCATGAGCACGGCAAATGTGAAAGGAATCCTATGCCTATCTTCATATCTCACTTTACCATCTTTCCCAACAGCTTCAATGACTTCAGCATAAACTTTATCTTGCATATCTTTGTACTTGCACATTAGTCTCAATAACCAACCTAAAGAGCTTGAAATTGTGTCACTTGCACCCAAAAATAGAACAGCTAGATTACCTTCCAGCATTTTCTCTACGGTAAAAAAAAATGTAAACTCTTAGTACTATAAATAAAATTTAAGTATTGTATTCATTCAAGAAGCTTAAATAAAAGATAAAAATTCTCAGATACTGCCATTAAGTACATAATGTATGTCAAACTACATCATAAAATGTTTAAACTTTTTTTAAGGGAAGAGGACAAGTTCTCAGCTGGTCCAGATAATTTTTTCTTAACATTTGACAATGAATGGTGTTATTGGCTTTTCCCCCCAACACAAAAAACATAATTACAAAAATAAATTACATTTTAATTTGGTTTCCTTCTTATCCCTCCCCGACAAAGATTCAAAAGTGTAAACAATTTATTTTAAAATGCCCCAACTAATCAAAGAAATTTTCTTTAATATATATATATACATATTGTTAACTTTTTTTTACAATATATTAATAATATTATACTTTGTTACGACCAGCATGTGCAGAGGACGCTAGTAGTCCTCTTTGTTTACACTCAGTATGCATGTAATCAACCCAAGGAGCGGACGTACCAACCGTCGCTCAATAAACCATCATTATTTAAAGTATACAGTCCGCACTCTCTTTGCTTGAGTAGATAAGTTACACATAAGTCAAAGTCTGCTCGTAACCATTTAAATACATTTATAGTACTACCACACCTTCTGTGGTCATAGCTATCGCACCCCACCCATACTTATTATACAATATTTTTCTTTAGTATTTTAAAAAAATTTACATAAATAAAAACTGCCCAAACATACCTGAAAAGTAATTTTTTGAAAATTTTCCTTTTGAAATTTCTGAGAGTTTATCTAAATAGCAGTTAATAAAATCCTCAATATCTCTAAGAGATGGAGAGGTTTTGTGATGAGTGATTTCATTTCTGTAAGACAGAATATTTTGGTATTTGAAAAATAAATAGAAACTCATCAGAATATGTTAATTGTTAAATAATTGCTTTGAATTCTTATGAAGTGTTTTAAATATTATTATATTTAAAATCAGAAAAAGTAAAATATTTTATAAAATTAGTTTTAAATCCATACAAAGGTCAAGAACTCAGTAACAGATACAAAATGCTTGTACACAATAAAATGCACAGAATTTTGGACAAGAAATCAAAGTAATTACTTTATATGGGATACCCTTCAGCACTTATTTACTAATTTTTAATTTTGTTTTTCTTTTCCTGTTTTTTTTTAAATTTATTTTTTGAATATTTGCTTCTTTAATACTCCTTAAAAAAATAAAAAGTATTTGTAAAATTTTCAGGTTTTTATTTTTATTAATTTAAATTTTTTAAAAAAACCTGGTCTTTAGTCATTTTTTGAGAATTTATAATTAAAAGAGGTATTACATTGCCCCTCTTGAAATCACTGTCTAAATGTATAAATTTGTAAATGTAAAATGTATAAATTTTCCACAAACAAATCTGACTATTAATTTATAATTTTTATTATCTTTAAATGTTTCGATCAATTTACAATTATTAAGTAATACGAAATTAATAATTCTAAACATGTTTCGAAAGCAAAAATCAAATACATTTATTTATAACATCACATTTCTACTATAGAGCTTCAAATTTATTAGAATGCTCCAAGCATATTACAGATTCGAAATGGAGAAAGGTGTTGTACATCTTACACTAAATCATTTCAAAAGATTCTTTTCTAGATACTCTTGAATTATAAGATTTAAAGATAGTATATAAACTCCATTAAATCCAAATCAATGTGAACCTTTTTAAAAAGAATCCTCTTGTAGTTGTTGCTCTTGTAGTCTTACCTTATACTGTTTATCAACTTATTCAGAAAATTTAGTTACAATGAAATAAGTTTCTTTACTTTTTTCTTAATTATCTTAAAAACATAAATATCATTTGAATTTGCTTGTTATATTTACTTTTAAATTAAGTTCTTGGTTGAAAAATAAATCTTCAGCTAAATAACTTTCAGTATATTTCTGTAGTATGAACATAAAAAAGTAAGAAAGGGCTTTAATCCCTATAACTACTGTAAGGTGGTATTTGTATTGCATTTGAGACTTGACATACTTTCAACATATTCAACAATTATTTTCTTAGGATCATTCTGATTATTCAAGCCATTTGAAAAGCACCTACTGTTATATCAAAATATCTATACCAATAAATACTAATTAAATCAAAATACCAATTAAATCAATATCTACTTGTTAATTTTAAAAAAATGTTGCACAATAATAACAGAAAATATTTTTTTTACTTTTGGCAATGTATACCCAATAAGTATGCATTAAAATAAGGTAAATAGAAATGAGAAGGACAATGAAAAACATTTAAGAAATTAACTGTATGGACAAAATGTTTATACAACTTAAATGGGAAAGAAATTTTAATTGGGCAAAATATATGCACATTTATAGAATATGAGTATAAATGAAAATTATAAATGTAAGATTAGAAATAATGAAGCACAGATAACACTATGTGAATGGCTATATTCAAAAGCATGCATGATTGTGATGCTGTTATATAAATATAACATGAGTGAAATATAAATTTTATACAACTGCAAGCATAACTGGAGTTAGATAATGCTGCAAGAGGGCTATTGGCGATGGTTCTCGTAATTCTGAACCATGGTTAAGTGACAAGGACAACATTTGAGTTGGCACTCCCTCTCCTAACTCCCCACCACACACATGGGAAGACATTTGAGCTTTGACACATTTAATGTGCATCAGCCCCCTCTGCACAGTGGGTCTTTAGTGGTACTAGGCTCAAACTCATGACACACCAGCCATAAGTCCATTACTCTGACCACTAAGCTACCATGGCCTGTAAGAAATGGAAGCAAACTTGCAAAGAATTTATTTAAAAAAGTCAAATGCATGCACATTCTACAAGAAACATAACTCAGATAAAAAGAGATTTTGTTCCTAACATTACTAATGTCTTTAAATATAGTACTTAATTAGAATGTGATAATCTATCTGGAATTTAATATATCATAACATTCTTTGTCCTACACCTCAGATATAGTCAAAGTCAAGGAGATTGAAGAAGAGACATTAAAGTTTTAGATTTCCTTACTATATATATATAGTTTTATTTTTTTATTTTTTTTGTCTTGAACTACTTATTACTTTCATGCAAATATGAAAGAAGATTAATCATTCAAATAAATCATTCTATTTAAAGGCTTACTTTTGAAATTAATAAAACCCAGATTCTTTCTGGGTTCTTACTTACAAATACTGCAGAATCAAATTTCTATGCCACTAACCAGCTTTTTATTGAAGAGATATTTGTTTTCAAATTACTTAAAAGGTGTTTTTTATATACACAAAACTTTTTTGAGCCACTGACTACACAACATAAAATTATCCACTTTGCGAATTTAGACTATTTGCATCACAAAAAACAAACCTGCATCAAAAAAGTTTTCGTTAAATTTTGTTCTTTAAAAATAAATGATACCTTAGAATAGTTACCTTGTAAAAGAAGTGAAGTTTTTTATGGTTTTAGAAGCATAATCAAAACCCCCTATTTTAAAGATCTTGCAAAATTTTCTTAATCCAGGTGCTATAGATGAAGGGTTCGATGGTCCAACATACTTTAGTGCTACGTCTGCATAATCAAAACAGAGCAGAATTTTATCAGACTCATCCTTTTTCTTTAAGTGTCAACCTATCAGAAGAGATATGATACTAACATTGGAAGAAGATTTCAAAGTGGAGACAAAGTCAGTTGGTTTTCCTTCATGATTTTGCATTTCTTCCACTAAAGCAGAGGCTTCTTCCTAGAATGAATACAATTGTAACAAAAATTCTGAAAGGAAAAATAGAAAAAGGACATGCAAAAAATAGTTTATATAATCTGTCTTATAGCCTGAAGCAAAAAATTCTTTATAGGTAAACAGAAGCAAGTGAAACTAAATTGAAGGGGAAAACTTTTATAACTTACTTCAAACAAACATATTTCTAAAAGCTTAAAGGAATAAAGTACAGCTTATTGATTCCAAAACTTATCTTACATATTTTAAATGGAATACTACTGAAAGAACAGTATTGAAATTACTTTAATCAATACTTTTCGATACGATAGAATTTTCTTCAAATTAGTTATGCATCTTGCTCTAATTTTCACTAAAACAAAGCATTCCAAACTCCATATCGATTAAAATCAATAAAAAAAATGTTTGCTGAAGTAATTTCTAAATAAATTCCTCCAATTCACAATAAAATAATTCTTGTATGTTGATTTCTGCAATCTTTTTCCCTCTTACAAATGAAAAATTATTAAGAAATGACAAATTTTATTCTGTTGAAGTGATCAAATTTTCATCTTTCTTTGCTTATATAAGCTTTTTTTGGTTAGCTTTTTTTCAACAAAACCTATTATTTGGATTAATCTTTCACAATATTTTGTATGAGCACCAGGTTGATAAAATGGAAAAATAACAAGGACATAAGAATGAAAAAAAAGTTGTAAATATCAAATGTCATGATGAAAAATTAGTGTAAATTTAATTTTTAGCATCTTCAGAAAGTATTAAAACATTTCCAAAAACAAATTTCCGTACCTCTACCCCCCCCCCTCCTTCCATGGTAAGTAATACATATATATATATATTAATTTTGAAAGTTTCAGATTTGATGCTACTTTTTTGTATCAATGACTACAAATTGTAGTGAAAAAATAGTTGAAGCATCAAGGTCAAGGTAACATTATTCAATGTTACATTGAAAAATAAGGCCGTGAGTAGCCTAGTGGTTAGAGCATCGGTCTCCAGACAGGAAGGCCTGGGTTCGATGCCCAATGCCACCAAATATCCGCCGAGTGCACACGGAGAACATGCTCGTTAAATCAGAGGGTCCGAATGGTGTCACTATCTATCGTGTTGTCACCTTAATGGGGCTCAAAGCTAAGGCTAACGACAGACGTAAAATTCTAGCCCTTAGCCGCGATGATTTATTGGATCTTGATCTGATGTTACTGTCGATCAGGTGGCATAAGCAACAACACATTGAAAAATGCATAACGAAAAATAATTTAAATATGAAAGATGACTGGTAACAAAGGCTTTTAATATTAATAAGTGAATACTTTTTAACAATACAGACAACTAAGTTTTATATTACGAATAGAAAAACAAAAAAAAACAAAAAGAAAAACATAAAAAAATAAATACAAATGAAAAAGCATTATTGGATAACAAGCAATTCCTTCTACAATCTTAAATAAAAATGATGTACAAAAATTTAGGCAACTTCATAAATCTAATAGCTTGAATTTTTGTTCTGAATCTAATTAATGATTATAATCTAGTCATAGTTAAAAAGGTGCATGAGAAATCTAGTATAAAAGATTAAATAATATTTTGTCATATTTTTGTTCTAAATTTTTGTATAAATTGCTTAAAACTTTTTTTAAAAAAAAAAAAAGAAAATTATGCTAATTCATTGATTACTTGAAATTTTCAACAGGACAATGGATTGAAAATTTCATATTCAAGGCCTTCCAAGCAACTACTTTTATCACTGGCATGTCAAGTCAAAAAAGACTATAATCAATATTATATTTTAAAAATGTACTATTCTGAAAAGGAAAATTAATTTTAAAAAACGAAATAACTATTTACTCTTACTACTGAGATTCTTGTTCCCATAAATATAAAGTAAAGAATTAGACATCACACAAGGAATCATTACCATCATTAAGTCTTCCCAGGGACCCTTGCCAACACCTAAATTGTGAGCAGTTGAAAGGCAAAACTTTCCTTGTTCATGTCACAGTTCACCATTTTCTGTACCAAAACCTACATTGTTTAAAAGAAAATGCTTGTTACATGAACACTATCAAATAAAATGTAATACTGTATAATTTAACAAAATGTTTCCCTAACACAGCCTAATTACTTTATTTTGTTGAATTTATTTGAAAATAACAATAAACTACACTGATCTCCTAGAATTCTTGACAGCAATTTAAAAATATCAATTATTAATTTCTTGTTACTTACAATTTCAATGAAAGATATAAGTGTTTTTAATTTAAACTTACTACCAGGAATGTCTTAAAGCACAGGCCAACTGGGCCTTGCCCTCAGTGGGGGGCCTCATTTTGTTCTCTATTCAGTCTTTATTAGATCATAATCTGGATAATTTTAATGATCAAGTATAATTCCTGTACATATTCTCCGAAAAACCTAAATTTCGAACTGCATGTCAACTGATAAAAGTGCCAAGACTGTATTATTTTGTGATGACCGCTGTCCATGTCTAGGTCTAGGCTTAATACAATAAACAATCATTTAACTTATTTAGTCAAAATGCGGCCATTGGTCAAGCCAGTTTGTGCCTAGGTTTTTGAGATTGTGAATCATGCGCATTTATTTGTTTTAAATTACCATTTGTATGAGTATTTTTACAATACATGCCATATACAATCTACTTTTAACGATCACAAGTAGGGCCTACTTTTGCATTGGGCCCAGGGCCTCTGAAAATCTTAAGATTTCTTCGGGCCTGGGTCCCCTAAAAGACATTCCTACTTACTACTGCAGTGTTCTATTGGTATATTGATCTTAAATCAAGTAAAAATTTATTATTTCAAATCTTTACCATCAATTTTAAGCTGCACCCCAAATTTTCAACCAGTTTATGAAAATAATACAGTGTAAAACGGCTTTTCACTATCCAAAATTTACGAGTATAAAAATATTTAAATGAAAACTAATAAATGAATAATTTATTTCACTAGCATTAAAAAATCTTTTAAATATATACATGAACCTGTAACTACTCTAACCATCAATACCATGAGCAATTTCCTCAACAAATAATTTTTCCGCTTTCGATTTTAAGCCATGCCTGATTTTCAGTAGTGTTAATATTGGAAAAGTACAGCTTAGATTTGAGAAAATACGGTAGTTTATACTAAAATTTAAATTTTTTTATACTTACCAACATTTCCTAAAATGCTGAATATTTCTGTAGCTTTGTCTAAAGCATAAGGATGACTCAGAACCTCTTTCATTACAGTGTATTCATTCAAGATTACTGTATATTTTGGGCCTAAATAAACACTACAAAAAGACAAAAAAAAAATTTATGGAATATCATATAAATTTGTAGCTATTAATAACATACAGTCAACTCTCGATAATTCGAAGTTGGAGGGACCAATGGAAAACTTCGAATTATCAAGAGAGTAGAAAAAACTCCCAAAATACTCGAAGAGTTTTTTTTTCTAATACATTTAAATTTGAAACTATGTAATAAAACAACAATTGTACATATGTATAAAATTATTTTAAAGTGATTTTTAAAAAAGTAGATATAAATATTATACAGAAGTTAAAAGTCCTGTACATTAAAAGAATACATTCATACACAATCATACGCATCTCTTCTCAATAGTGGACCATCCTTTCTGAACACATGTGTAGCAAGGCCACATGCTAAGCGAAAGATATGAATGGCTGATAACAGGTGTGGTTGGTCAATTATTCACTTGAAGAAGGAAAGCAATAAAAGTGTATATTCGCCTGATGAACCGGAAAACACTAAGAAGGGGTAGCAGACAGATGGTCATTAAAGGGCTATGATACAGGGGAGACATGCAGAGACAATACAACACAAAACTTGTAATCTCTAACCTGTTTGCTACAGGACTGTGCATGATAGTGAGTGTTTGAATTGTTGAGAGTTTTATAAGATAACTTCAAATTATCGCGTGATGTAGTTTGGCCAGCCACAGATTTTTCTTCGAATTATTGAGTGTACCCAAACGTATTGTTTTAGTTTGAATTCTCAAGAGTTTTTCAAGGGACTGAGCATATACTTCGAATTATTATGAGGTTCGTATTATCGAAAGTTTGAATTATCGAGAGTCGACTGTATATGAATCCTTTAAACAACTGTTACCTCTGATGTTTAGACATCTCTTAACGACCAAATATTTCTAAAACTCTCAGTGATTGTTGTATTTTATATCTAAAAAAGTATTTTTCAAAATCATACATGAAATCTGTTTCAAATCAATTGTATGATTGCAAACTTTTTTTGATTTTAGGTATAATTTATCATAGTAATTATGTGATCAAAAATAGCTATCAAAAATATTCTAGAGTTGACTAAACTGCTTAAAAATAAAAGTTTTTTTTTAATTCTTAAAAATGTCATATTTTATGAAATTTAACAGTTTTTAGAGTGCTAGCAATTGGATTTATGCTTTGAAATAAATTTGTTTATTTATATTCAGAAAAAAATTACACTAATTAATTATTCACAAAATACGTTATCTCATACGACTGAAATGTACTGTAAAAAGTATGGAAGTAACTTTTTGAACATAAGGTTTTATTCTAAGCATTTTAAAATACATATTTGGTATAATCAGCAAATAATTTTTAATTTACATAACTAATTAATATTCCATAAAAAAAATAGCTTCATATTCAGAAGTCTATTTACAATTTATCTGAATACATAGAGAAAAAAATATTTAAGAACTCATGACATAAACTTTTGTCTAACATTTGATGTGTGTGTACCTTATTTTAGAGAATACAATAGACATCAATGAAAACATTTTTGTTACATTAGACCAGTGGTGGCCAACCTTTTTGGGAAGAGTGCCACTATTTGATAAAAAAAATAATTATGCGTGCCACTTACAACTTTTCCAGTAAACAAATATCGAAAAGTAAAACAAATGTTACTTATAGGCTTATTATGGGATTTTTACGCAAATACCCCGTTTTTTAATGCAAGTTTATGTATATTAGAAATTTAAATCTAATATAATAAATAAGACGAATTCTTATTTATTAAGGATTCCTAGTTTTATTGTTTTTTAGTTCAATCATTAGGTTAGGTTTAAAATAAAAACGAGTTACTTGGCTAATTTAATTCAAAATAATTATTAAACGCTTATTATTAATTAAACGCTTATTATTAATTATTTAATGTAGCTTTTGAATTACAACTTTTTTTTACCTGGTCATCTATATTAGGATTAGCTTTTGCAGATGCTCACAAAATTAAGTCATTATAAGTGCACATTAGCTGTATAGTTTTGAGTGATATTTATTTTATTATGTTTAGCAGAAAACATTTATTCACAAACATATTTTGATCCAAATTTTGAGGTTTTTTGTCCAAGACAACCCCACTTCAATAAAAGTGTAGAAAATAATTATTTATTATGCATTCAAAATTATTAAAATTTTCAGTAAGTCTTCGAGTGCCACTGTTACACCTCTACCGTGCCACAATGTGGCACGCGTGCCGCGGGTTGGCCACCCCTGCATTAGACTGTATATGTGCAAGAAACACAGATAAATTTTAAACATAAGAAGCACATAACAATTAATGCTAAAAATAAAATTTTCAAATTCCAGATTTAATTTTTCAATTCATAATCATTTGGTAAAAAAAAAACATAAAATGCATAATGAAAATTAATACAATATTTGAATATGCCAAAAAATATACAGCTTTTAAAAGTGTAGAACATTTTTAAGATTTATTATTCCATATTTTTATAAACATTTATCTCGTAATTATGTGTTGAATTTCCAATTTTAAATACATTTATATTGATTTGCATTCAAAAGGAGTTGTTGCACAGTTATTTCACAAATTAAAATAAGCTATCTCATACAACTAAAAATGGCTTACAAGAAAAAAAATCCAAGCACTAAAACTTAATTTTAATACTTTAAAAAGTCAGATAAGTATTATATAAATAGTTTCTTGTATAAAATACCTTCTGATCTCATTACAACAGAAATTGCGGTACTTACATATTAGCATCATTGCAGCAAAATTGGTGCCACACGAATCACGCCTTGATATCAAATAAAAAAAAGAATTTACGTTATTTTATATATAAAAAAAACAATCAATTAGATTTTGGTTAAAAATAGCATGAATCATGTGCTGCCAATTTGGCTGTGGTGACAATAATATTTAAGTACCCAAATTGTATATGTAGTGCATGCTACTGATCACTCCTCGTTTAACTAATAATGAAGCGAATATTTAAAAGTATTTTATAAAACTGATAATTTTTCGTAAAAACTTATTAAAATATAATTTTTTTCAAAAAATGAAGCATTTTTTAGACTCATTTATTAGTGTATTGAAATAACATATGCTTAATCAATAACAAGGATAATTTATTCAGAATTTTAAATTTGCTGCCTCAAAATTTTTTTCTTAATTAAAATTATATATTAATAAATCACCTCATTCAATAATTTAAGTGTTACTTTTTTTTTAATTTACTTTATCAACCATTAGAAACACAGTTTTTCTATCAATATCCATTTTAGACAAAATAGAATACATACATCTCTAACATATTTGGTTAAACCTCAGAAAGCAAAAGAAAATTTGTACAATTAGTATTTTTAGTAACCCCAAACGTAAACTATATTTCAGGTGATCCATTTGCCAATGAAAAACTAAATCTTAGCAGATTTTTATAAGAACTTAGGCACACAAATAGGTTTAAATATGTAGCACAGATATAATTCAGTTTAATTTAAGTTTACAACATCTTAAAAAAATTTTAGCACATAAAAAGTCAAATTTTCAAAGAATGGGGATAAATAAACAATATAATCCCAGTTGGGCCAAATTAGATTGATTTACATTCCAAGGTAAAATGCGAAAACAATCATTATTAAAGTTAAATTAAAGCTTAAACACTGATTATGTCTGAATTTTTCAGACATCATTACAAGATTTTTCATTTGTTTTTATTGGTTTTCAAAAATGGATTATTTGAAAGGAGAAAAAGATAACTTATTTATAATTTCAACACTGAACACACACACACACATAATGCTTACTAAAAATTTTTCCATTTTTACAAAATGCTGAATATTTAATCTAGGAAGTAATCAAAACATAAAATATGTTAAACAAGACTATTGAGATGACTGTAATTAAAATAACAAATGACCAAGGACAGTTATTAGCCTAAATTACACTAAAAAATCTTTCTAATTTTCAATTTATATGACTATCATTTTTCCTTTAAAAAAAATTACCTTGCCCAATAATATTACCATATTTTTCTTTCATTTTCCTAAATGTCTTGTGGGGCTCTTTGCCCAAGAAAGGCAAATAACCAACAAAAGGAAGTCCCACAGGACCAGGAGGTCCTTTTCTTTGAATATTGTACCATTTGATTAACTTCTGCATAAACTTTACTAAAAATAAGCAACCAATTGTAAATAGTAATACATTTGTCACTGCGGTTAGATCAGCAATGCTAAAATATTTTTGCATTGTTTCAAACTCCATGACATCTGTTGCTATTCTTTCTGAAAAGTTAGATTACATATATTATTTATAATCTTATTCTCACATCCAAAAACTATTCTAAAATATCTTATCAATTTGAAAAAAAAAACTTATTTCTTGAGATAAATAACACTGGTCATTACACAATATGTCGCATTCATCTTATCCCTTAAAAAAAGAATATTCATTCCAATAGTCCATTTATTCTTGCCTCTTATATAGTATCGACTTCTATTATCAAAACCTGATACAAAGTTGATTCTTTTGATTGAAACTTGTCTCACATTCTTCAGTTTTAAAGATAAGTTGTTAAATAAAGAACCACAACGATCGTTAAATGACTGTGAGCATTAATTTTAAAAATATTGTATTTTTTTCTTATTTTGTTTTACAAGAGAAAATTTATCAAAATAAAAGATTCGCAAGAGGCAATAATCCATGATCATATGAAATATAAAAAAAAGAATTTCGAAAAACGAAGCATTTTTTTCACTTTAAAAACGAAAGTATATTTGTTAAATACGATTCAACAGTGAAAGTTAACATTTTCTATAAACGCGTTATCGTTTGTGTTTTAAACAAAATCAAAACTTTGCAACATTTAAAATTGAAACTTCGTATCGGGAAAAATGGTGTTGCCACCAACACGCTATAAATTTACAAATACAACAATTCTCCCACGTTTAACCTAGGACTTATACAGCTCTTGATATTTCACTTCCCACGGCCGCGGTGGCCGAGTGGTCTAGGCATCGGATCATGGCTAGCGTGTCATGAGTTCGATCCTAGTACCACTAAAGACCCGCCATGTAGGGGCGCTATGCACGTTAAATCTGTCGAGAGCTCAAACGTCCTCCCGTTGGTGTGGTGTGGTTGTTAGGAGAGGGGTGTCAGCTCAGTTGTCGTCCGCGTCCCTTGACCATGGTTCAAAATTACGCGGACTGTCGCCAAAAGCATTCGTGTTGCTAATCAGTGCGACGTTAATATTCACTCACTCACTCCCTCGCCCTAAGAAAAAGATAAGGGGAATTGCTATGTAATTTTGGATGCCTTGTCTCGGTTAAACTAGATGTTTGCGCAGTTCATAGCGGTTGTGAGAATATTTTTCAAATCTTTTGTACTATCGAGGTGAATGAGTGGGTGTTTATTAACGTCGCAAAGTAAAGCAACAGAACTACTGGTGACAGACCTCGAAATTTTGAACCTTGATCAAGTACAAGTATTATACCTGAGATGGTACTCCATTCTCCTAACTTCCACATTACACGCGGTAGCTACCGCCGCAACAATCAATATGGGGAATATGCCCCTAAATATCATGTTTAAAAACATAAAAACAGATTTATATTTGCTGTTTAAGAAATCATGTGTACAGTTTAGAGAAACTTTTGAAATTTAAAAGTCTTAGAAACTTATGTTTGCATGTGAAAACCCAGAACACATATGAAAACTTTCAAAATGACGTAAAATCATGTTTTTTCAAATGCACACCAAAACCATATAGATAAATTTTTTCCCATTATATTTATGATGATATTTGCTCTACTTTGATATTTGTAATACATAAATGCTACAAATTCTTCTAAAATTTATAGCAATTTTGTGATAATAGATGTAAATTTTACAAAATATCTCGTTAAACAAAAACTGAAAAATGTTATGTATGTATTTTCTGACAATTTGAAAACATTTTTGATGCTTTTTTTACTTAAAATATATTGACTTGATGCTAATGTTGAATAAAATGTGGCAAATACATGTTGGAAGTCATAATTTTTGTGATAAAGTGACATTTCATGTTAAAAATGCATTTTTCAAAAAGTTTGTTTATAAAAATTTATGTTCTTTTTTCTCAGAAAATAATGCAAGGATGCTCATAAAATTTCAGTAAAACATAACTCATATGTACACTGAACATAACCATGTACACTGAAGTGTGCCTTTATAAATTTTCCCAAAATAATTTAACATAAAGCATTTATCGTAGAAAAAAATGAAAATTTTCAAAAAATTCATAGTAATATTTTTATGTTGCATGGTTTGAAAAACTTAACATTATATTTGAAATATCTCTCTTCAGCATAAATATTAAAGTCTAATTAATATTCAGACTAAATCAGAAGTCTTAATATTTAACAGTTTCTGAGAAAAAGTACACATATATATGTGATGATACGGGAAGATTTTTGTCGTTACCTGTAAAGCTTGTTATGCACATAAAATTACATAAATTTCATGTTTAAAAACATAAAAACAGTTTTCTTGTTGTTTTGGATATCATTTATGTAATATGTAAAGAAACTTTTTAATTCTAATACTTTAAGAAATTGTGTTTACATGTGAATATACAAAGCACTAGTGAAACTTTTCGAAATGTCATATATTCATGTATTATATTTCTTAATTTTTGTCTTCTTTTTCTATAAATTTATTGTATGCATGAACTGGAATTTTTATTTTATATTTCATATATATTGTGTATACTGAAGTGAAATTTTTGAGATATTCCTCAGATATTTAGCTAAAAAGTAGATGTCGTAACATAGAAAAGGAAAATTTTTATAAAATTCATTATTCTACTATGCAAAAATTACATTTTTAAACAGGCTGATCAATTTTTTTAAAAAAATTCACTTCTGTATAAAGATAAATGTTAATTTAATGCATACATAAATTTTTAAGCTTTGTTTTCAATAGATTCTTAGTAAAAGATACATAAATATATCCCAAAATGCAATGCCCTTTTTCGTTGCACAAAACTTGTTACATACAAAAAATACACAAATTTCATGTTTAAAAACATAAAATCAGTTTTCTTGTTGTTGTTTTGGATACATTTATGTAATATTTTAAGAATCCTTTTAATTCTGATACTTTAAGAAATTGTGTTTACATGTGAATTTATAAAACAGTAATGAAATTTTTCGAAATGTCGTATAATGATGTATTACCAAAGCCATATTTTCATGTATTGACACATTTTTACATGGTATTTATGATGCTTATAGTCAACTTGGATGGACAGTAATGTATCAGAACAGAAAATTCTTCAAAAATTGATGCATAATTTGAGAAAAATGATGCAAATGCTATAAAATATCTAGATAGATTAAAAGTGAAAAATGCTATACATGTATTTTCTGAGAAATCTAAGTAAAAGAAATAAGTAAAAAGTCTTAAAAGTTATTCAGAATAAGCTAAAATTTAAAAAAATAGTGCAAATGCAGATTTTAATTCATAATTTTTTTGATGAAGTGACATTTTATAATAAAAATGCAATTATCTCAAAACGGTGTTTTTAAAAATGCGTGTACCATTTTCTCAGAACCTATTCAACGGAAGCACTTGCAATCTTCACTGAATATTACTGATATGTTAATATATATACTGAAGTGAACTTTTATTAATATACCAATAATATTTTTGTAAAAGTCAGTTATCGTGAAAAAAAATGACATTTTTCAAAAAATTCATAGTGATACATTACGATAAAAGTTTTTGAAAAAACTAAACAATATATTTGAAAAAGCTCACCTCAGTTTAAATAAAAAAAGTCTAATTAATATACAGAAAAAAATTTAAGTCTGTACATTTAATATTTTATAAGAAAAAGGCACATAAAAATGCTCAATTTAACATTAGCGGGATAGGGGGTACCGACTTACCTTAAGAAGCACTATGGGAGAAAAGACAAATTGAACAACATGGCCATATTATATCTATACAAATAAATAAAATTGAAGTGTCTGTTTGTAATTTCAAATTAGCAGCTTTTTATAAAATGCATTTAAAGGTATATACCGTACTTATATCAAAAAATCAATTTTTTAAATTTTTGTCTGTCTGTCTGTCTGTCTGTCTGTCTGTCTGTCTGTCTGTCTGTCTGTCTGTCTGTCTGTTCCGGCTAATCTCAGGAACTTCTGATCCGATTTTAAAAATT
The DNA here is from genome assembly GCA_019973975.1 of Trichonephila clavata. Classification (NCBI taxonomy): domain Eukaryota; kingdom Metazoa; phylum Arthropoda; class Arachnida; order Araneae; family Nephilidae; genus Trichonephila; species Trichonephila clavata. Next base: position 21,935 of record BMAO01025982.1, read on the forward strand.
TCTTCACCAATGGAAAGCTACATTATCAGCGAGTAACATAAGATAGATTTTATCTCCATATTCCTACGGGAACGGGAATTATGCGGGTAAAACGTTGACGTTGCTTACTCCCCGTCAAGTTGGCGCAAAATTATCCATTTGATCAATAATGGAAATTTTAATAAAAAATTTTTCACATTTGTAGCAAATAACTGAAACATAATGTAATTTAGCATCTTAAAAGAAAGCAATTTTTAAATGGTTTTTTATTAAACGTCTAACGTTTATTGCATTACCTTTGTTAAATGTCAAACTCAAACTTTGAGAAATATCGCCAAGTTGGCTAAGAAGCTCTCTATTCCTACAATCCCAGATATTTTAATGCAAATTTCCCACCACTTTTTAAAGAGGGAAACGAAATAAAGTTTTATCGATTTGCGTGCGCGTGATATTGAAAATTGTATGATAATATTAATTGACAGTTTCATAAAAATTTTGATTACTTTAGTAGTTTTGATTAGTTTGAATAATTTTGAAAGTATTTATTACTTTGAATTTTTGGAATAAGTACAAAGACTACATGGCGGAAGATATTTTGCGACGAAAACCAAGCAAATATGCCTTTCAATGAACACATCTACAACGAAACGCAATAAAGGTTTTCGGAATGGTTAGGAGAAAGCTACATGATTTTGAAATTAGCTCTAGACGTGTCGACGGAAATGGTTCTATATTGAAATTACTTGAGAACTAAACTACAAATTCATAGCATTGCAACATCAAGTAACAAAATTTATCCCTCAATTAACTCCAGAACAAAGTCACGTTTTCCAACAAGTGTTACGCAAAATAGAATCCGTCAGGGGTGCACTCTTTTTTTCTCGAAGCCCCTGGAGGAACAGGAAAAACGTTTTTGCTAAACTTATTATTAATGACCATCAGAAAAACCTAGAAGATAGCAGTTGCTATGGCTTCTTCTGGTATAGCCGTGATTTTACTGACCATTGGTCGTACTGCACATTCCGTTTTAAAATTATCGCTTAATCTTGCATTTGAAGATTCCCTCATCTGAAATTTCAGGAAAAATAGCTCTCAAGGCAGGATGCTTCCACAATGTAATCTTTTAGTGTGGAATGAAAGTACGATGTCTCACAAGAAAGCTATAGAAGCTTTAAATCGGACTCTTCAGGATTTACGAGGTAGTACAGATATTTTAGGAGGAATGGTAGCTTTATTATACATTGGATGGTGAATTCAACTTATGGGGAAAATTTGAAAAATTCAGTCTGAAAACGAATATGAGAGTTCATCTTGATAATGACGTAGATTCGGAACATTATGCAGAGATGCAATTAATAATCGGTTATGGAAATTTGGACGCAAATGCTGGAGGTTTTATTTTACTTTCAGAGAATTTTTTAATGTAGAAGAAAATAATGTAAATCTCATTGCTCAAATTTACCCAGGCTTGCAACAAAATTTAATTTGGGATTTGTGGTTGCGCGCAAGATCAATATTGGCGCATAACAATGACAATGTCCATAAAATCAACATTGGATATTTAAACGACGTGCAGGGGAGGGTGAGAATTGAAGAAATATGTATCTATGAATACAATCATGGATAAAGAACAAAGTACTTCATATCCCACAGAATTCTTAAATACACTTGAACTTTTGGGTGTACCCTCACGCAAACTTCAATAAAAACTAAACGTGCCAGTTATGCAAAATCTCGATGCTCCTCGACTATGTAAAGGAACGAGGTCTTGGATCACAAATCTGATGCAGAATATATACTTGGTGCCAATATTTGAACATATGTCATGAAAAGGGATAATATTATCATACCTCGAATTCCAAGTATTCCCACGGACCTACCATTTCAATTAAAAAAGTTCAGTTTCCAGTTTTAATTGTTGCTATTAACAAAGCTAACATTTCAGGTAGCAGGGGTGCATTTTGAAAAGCAATGTTTTTCCCATAGCCAACTATATGTAGCATAATAGGTGTGTCCAATGCCGAAATCTTCACATATTTGCAACTGACGGAAGAACATGTAATATCAGTAATGTGTACAGTAGCATCTTAGAATAATATTCTGTTTTGAGTTCTTTTAAAGAGGAATTATATATTAAACGTAGATACTTTCGATTTTTAAAAATATTAATAGTTTAAGTTATTGAATATTTGTTGTTAATTATTATAATAAATTACGTTTTCAGTTTTTTTAACTAAGCTCAATTTTATAATTTTAAATTTTATTGGTTCCGTCAAGCAATAAAAATTACCATATTATATTATTTACTTTCTAATGATAATGATTTTGACTTTGACACTTATTTAAAGACATCAACCCGAGCGGAGCCGCGAGTAAAAGCTAGTACAGAATAAAATGTTTTGGACAATAGGTATGGTAAAAATAATTGATGAATTTGCTAAAGAGAAATCAAACTGTATAGCAAAACTGTAAGCTCTTAAGTAAGGTTTTTAATTTTTTTATATACAGTTAAGATTTTTCTTTAACCGATGAGTTTTATCATAGCAATACATTTTATTTTGAGAATTTAAAGTAGGCGACTCTTTTCACTATTTTAGTATAATGCTAAGGCTAACGACAGGCGTAAAATTCTAGCCCTTAACCGCAATGAACTTCGTGGACCTTGATCTGATGTTACTGTCGATCAGGTAGCATAAGCAACAACACTATTTTAGTTTTTCGACTCTTAAGCCCATGGGCCTCAAACCTTTTACCGCCAGGGGCCTCCAACTACCTTGATCCGCCTCTGTATATGCCAGTGACATTACACCAATATGAGGACTTTGATCCTCAATAGATTTTCCATGTATCAGCTCATCAAAACGGCCACCTTCATTGGCATTAGAGTTCGAACTCATGACACGCCAGCCATGAGATCGTTACTATTGTAGTAATAGTAGGCTATCAAGATAGCTTCTGAGATAGTGTTAATAATGTTTAATAAATGTTTTAATAAGTATATTAGGTTGAGGAATGTAATAAATGTTATATTTGGCGCGCTTATCCTGCAGGACAGATCCCGGGACCTTTGGATCCGAACCGAGTTACTTAACCACTGCACCAAAATGATCCCCATGGAAATTTCGTATGCAAAAACATTTGTACCGAATTTGCAAATGATTAACATTTGGTATCCAATGAATGAATAGTGGGAGCTACAGTGCATCACGCGCGGAACAGCGCATTCATCAGATGTCTATAAGAAACAGTTATCAATATGATGGTTAAAATTTCTATTGCATTGCGATTTAGGATATCATTCAACGACTGAAAAAATGCCTCACTGAAAGATTCGAGCTCATTACGAGCAACAGTCAGAGTTTGAAAGAGGTCGTATCATTGGACTGAAAGAGGCAGGTTGGGCAAATCGGAGAATCGCTTGTCATTTGGGTCGAAGCGATGCGGCCATTAGAATAGGTGGGAAAGAATGGATGGACAATGGCAGACTTCAGAGTCATGATGGTAGCGGTCGACCTAGGGCCACAGCAGATCGGGAGGATGGATTGATTGTCAGATCTGCAGACACAGCACCTGATTCATCGTTATCAACCATCAGTCGTGCGACCCGCACACGAGTGTTCACCATGACCATTCACAGACGGCTGGTAGAGCTAAATTCATGTTTGTACCAACCGCTACGTCACCTGCCACTCCCGTCTGTACACTGTCAAGCCAGATTACAGTGGTGCTAGGTTCTATCAAGTCGGAATCATGCTGACTGGGAACGTATAGTGTTTAACGACAAATCCCACTTCCAACTGTGTCTTGACGATCCTTGAAGACATGTCTGGAGATGCCCAAAGCAGTGTGCCGATCCTGCTTTCACTATTGCATGCCACACAGGCTCTCAACCAAGAATTATGATCTTGGGGGCCATTTTTTTGACAGCCGGGGGGATCCCTTTGGTCGTCATTAAAGGCACTACAGCACAACAGTACGTCGACGACATTCTGAGAACTGTTTTGCTACCGTTCCTTTTGCAGTACCATGGCCTCAGTTTTCAGCAAGATAATACCAGACCACATACAGCATGTGTTGCTATGAACTGTCTTACAGCTTGTAAAACACTTCCGTGGCCTTCCAGAGCGACAGATCTCTCTCCAATCGAGCATGCCTGGGATATGATGGGAAGGCGGCTGCATCTACCAGGGAATGTTGATGATCTGGCCCAACAATTGGAGAAAATTAGGCAAGAAATACAGCAGGGGGGCTTCAGGGTGCTTTATCACTCTATGCCTTTTTGTGTGGCAACTTGCATTTAGGCTATAGGTGGGTCAACACCTTATTGAACTCGTTACTTTGTAACTATTTAACTTAGAAATAAATTATTCAATTTTTCTGAAATTTTATTCATTTTCTATTCTGTACATAATCTTTCTACCCACTAATTTTTGTCTCTATTAGACTACTCGTTCTTGGTGCGTCATTTTTTTTTTTTTTTTTGTTGTTTTTTGTTAAAGAGAGTATATTTTTTACCTAAATATTTATTCTTGGTTTTAAAACTCTTTATTTAGAGCTGATATAAATTTTCCCTTACGTAATTTACGTTTTTTTCAAACACAAATGAAAAATTAAAAGTATAAATTACAAACAGACAAAAATTATGTAAAAATGGATCCTAGCATATGTGTGTGTGCGCTTTAGTTTTAACCTCCTCAGCTAAAAAAATTATGTTCTTCAAACTTTCATAGCAAATTATATGTTTCGAAAACTGTACGTGTATATCTAAAAATTTATTTAATAGTTTCAGAAATTACATTTTTAAGTCATGCATCATAACATCTTGAGACCTTAAAAAGCAGAATTTAATTCCAAAAGAGAACAACTAGCATTTTTAAGAATGAGTGCTTTATTTCATATTTATAAAATTTGCTTAAAAAACTATGAACATCAAATGAGATTTGAACTTCATTATAAAAATTAAAAAAGCAAAAATATTATTACAAGATTATTTGCTTAACTTTTCCGACGTTATGTAAATAAAAAATTTTAATATCATGAGATCTAGATTCACCATATGAATATTAAACTGGGTGATACTCTATTGTTTCTAAACAACGATTCAAATAAAACCTTAAGGTATCCGACTACCCTAAAATTGTGAATTTGACAAATTTTCCTGTGATTTTGTTTTATAGGCCATCTTATTAGCTTTATAAAAATATAAAGTTTATTCTTCTCCGTTTACTAGGAAAAAAATACAAGTGTTTTAGTAAAAGCAGATGCCATTACTTTAAGCAAGATGTCATACTTTCAAACGCATTTTACTCGAAATGTGTTTTTTTGAAAATGCTCAAACGCGGCCAGCAATTGCTCAAAAAGATTTGAAAATAATTAATTGAAATTTTTTGTATATATTCTGTATAATAGTAGAAGTGTTTTAATCTTCAGATTTATCAATCCCTGTTTTATTACAAAATTTACAGTCCCTTACATGAATCTAATCACTTATTTTGAGCAATTTCCTATAATAACTAAGATAGAGTGCTCTAGTTTTTGTAAAAATTAAAATATCTCTTATCCTGAAGGTCATTTCAAAAATGAATAACATAGCAACACATCAGAATTGAAAATTTATTCATAAACTCTTGGTACAGAATGGGCCACATTTATGTCCTTTTTTGTAAATTTTTACCCATTTTTTTCCATTTAAGTAATAATAATTTCTTTTTCTCTTCTTAATTTCAGCATATTTTTCTTAAAATGTACCAAACCCAGATCTAAAAACCACAAAAAATCCCCATATCTCTATTTTTTTTTAAAGTTGTCGCAAGTATACCTTAAGCAATTCGTTAAAAAAAATGTGTTTTAAGTGATTTGAAAAAAAAAGTATTTCAGCATATATATGATATATTTTTGACGTTGATGAGATTAGTGCTTTCTTTCTTTGAAGCATAAAGGTTGAGGTGATAGTCGAGTGACAAGCCCAATTTCTGTAGTAAATTCAGTCTCTTTTTGTGGGGGTGGGGAAATCTCGAATCTTTTCAAAGTTTCAGAAAAGTAAAATAATAATTCCATCCATGCTATTGTTTCGCCTGGGCAGTTTCTTCTTCCTGGAAAAAGGAAAAGAAAAAGAAAGGGAAAATTATTATTGTAATTAATTTGAAAGGGGAAATATTTATTATATGTATAATATTTTTAGACGTTCATCTAAACCATAGGTTCCCAAATTTTTTTGAACTGACCCCCTTTTCTAGTAAATATTTCGGTACCGTCATCTTTTCTAGTGGATATTTCGATACCGCCCCCTCCCACTCTAGAGAAATAAGAGGGTACATAATACATGGTAAAAGCAAGAGTTAAGTTTTAAAAAATATCCTATAACTAATAGAATATATTTTTTAATTTAATTTTTTTCTAAGGCCCCAATTTTCTTGCTTGCAAATCTGAAATAGTTATTGCCACAAATATATTTAAATTTGTAATATTATATATTTTAGTCATAGATAGAATATTGTTGGAATTGAAACGCTACAGAATTTCTTCTTTAAAAGAGTGGAATAAAAGTTTTAGCTTACTTTTATAAAGACAGGCAGGGGTTTTGATGATACGAAGTAATTCATAATTAATAACTATTACTTTCAAAATAAATATAAATTAACAGTTTCAGCCTTTAAAGAATAACGTTAGTTCCTGGTTAACATATTTAATTATGTTACTCGGATAATATATGTAATGAAATGCAGCGGATGAACTATGTTTCCTACTGCTCACAGACAAAGACAACACGTGTACTACAGAAATTAAAATGCACTATATCATTCAATTTAATGTAGGTCTGAATATAATCTTTTTCATCCACTTCCCGAACTGCCGAAATATGTGAATTTTCGTACATGTGATATAGAAATGATTTAAATACATACAATCAACATAAGTAAACAGTATTAAAGTTTACTTTTGAAAGTACATAATCAGTGTACTTATTTTTTTAAAAATTTTTTTTGTCTTTCTTAGACTATATTTGGTTTCTCTGCCCAAGCCCCTTTGTGCCATCTCAACGCCCTCTAACTTTCTCTGGGTCTTTTACTGCCCCCTTGAAAGCCTCAAATGCCCACAAGAGGGCGTAATTGCCCACGTTGAGAACCTGCAATCTAAACCATTGGTCGGCAACCTTTTTAGCTGTGGGATGCTTAACCAATTTATCAATATGATTCAAGATGCCACGCAGTAAAAGGTATTTGAAGCGTTTCGGTTCTAGTAGCAATGCAGGCAGAGTTAAGGAATAAAAGTCAAAAATACAGATTTAGAGTTTTATTATACACTAGCTAGTATACCCGTTATACCCGTTCTTCGCACGGGTGAATTGAAAAATTAAACAATACAGATTGAAGGATAAAGAAGTTTTTAATGAGAGTTATAATTTTACGTAAATTGCAAGTTAAACGACAAAAAAAAAAAACTTTTTGCATGTTTTAGCTGAACAAAAAAAAACATATTTGTTAAATTTTAAGTCAGTAGATCTAATAGCTGATGAAAAGGATTTTTTTTATTCATAACGTCCCGCAACTGTCTTGTGGGTCGATTTTTGAAAACACCTTCCTAAGTTGATTTCTACTCAGCAAAAGGATCATATTGTTACAAATTGTGAGTAATGAATGCTTAAAATAGTGTAAATAAGTTTTATCTGGATGTGGAGTACGTTAATATTACTTTCTGTCATTTTTATTTTATGTTAAAATTGTAATATTCGTAAGCAACACCGTTCCTTACATTATAATGGCGACTTATTGGAAACATAGTGCCAAGTTGGCATCCTTTTTGGTGACTATGTTGGCAACTTTGCGATTGATTAAACGATTCAGAAATTGATATGCTGTCGCGCCACCTGGTGAAGAGCTGCAACAAAGAGGATTACACAAAAACGTTCTCCACACAAAAAAAGGCATTTACATGCCGATTTTCATAGTGATCGGTTAAATGGTGTTGGAGGGAAGCGAAGTCATATATACATACATCCATTTATGTATATAGATTAATTACACATAAAAATAAGCAGTATAAAATATAACTATTCCTTCAACATAAATAAAAAATTAAAGTTATTCATACTTATGTAATGTTTATCCTTTAAGAATATTTATATTAAAATAAGAAATTAATAACATAAAATGTAAGTATTCCTTTAATAAAATTAAATAAAAAATTAAAATTTTAATGCGAAACTTGTCTTTGCAAGGCTTTAATTAATGCCGCAAAATCAGAGATATAATTTGAGACTTTCAATTTGATACGATTCTGAATGTTCAGTGGTTAAACAACTTCTTTCTGGACTCAAAATATTATTACAAAAAAAAAATTATTCTCATTTATATGTAGAACCAAAAGTAGTAAACACAACTCATGCAATTTTCGTCAAACAATTCAATCACTCCAGCAACAACACACAGCACTTTAAAATGGCTGTCGATTTATCGATAGAGCTATATTCCTAATATTTTCATAATCCCGTAAATTTTGCTTTGAATAATTCTGAAAAAAATTTTCACGACGCAGCAATGAATGGTGTTTCATTTAACAAGTAATATACAATCGTTTTTATTTGAATTTTATAACTTAACGCTGAGAATAAGTCACATTTAAGCAGAGGATGTTTTTTTTTTTAAATAAACCCTTCAAACTGCCCTCAAGAAGATTTAATAGAATCGTTTTATGACAAATTGAAAGCAAGAAATAGCTTTTAAATAAAAATGCTTGAAGTGAAGAGAAGAGGAACGGAGTGATCTAACTTAATCTCATAATTTTGTAGAGTGGTGTATAGAGGAGATTATAGAGAGATTTAACTTAGTCTATAATTTTGTAAATAGTGTGGAGTGCCACTGAGCATTGCTCCTTGTGCCAAATGTGTCACGGGTGCCATGAATTGCCGACCTCTGTATATGTCTACTAAAATCAATAATCTAAACAGAAAAGGAATTTTAAAATTTTGTTCTTATGAAATCTGAGTAATAATCATTCAACTTTTTGTGGTCCACATTCTGCTACTTTCAGCAAATTAAAAAGTAAAACATGTTGTGATTCCATATAAAAACAATATTTCAAAAAATACAGCCTCTGACAATAAAGTTTGGGAAATAGTCCTGCAATATTAATGTAGGTATAATATTAACGAAAGTGACCTTATTGTCTTCGAGATAGTCATTTCTTATAACTATGAAATGCTGAGATCTGCTATACATGTCCTGGAAACTTTGTAAGAAGTCTTCTTTTGAGATAGAGTTCAAAAGCCTCGTCATGTTTCGTTGGATGTCAGAAGTATCATAAAATCTCCTTCCTTTCAAAACGAATTTAAGTAGTGGGTATGGGAAGAAGTCTGGAGGATTGAGATCTGGCAAGAATTGTGGAAATTCAATTTGCACCACCCCTTTTTTTGCTAGGAACTATTTCAAGATATTGGCTGTGTGAGTGCGAGTATTGTCGGGAACAAAAAACATTGTTGTGCGTACTGCAGGAGTATCCTACAATGACGTTTCATGAAACTGGTCAAAATTTCAATGTGCCTTGCAGCATTCATCATCCAGGTATATGCGCACAGTTAATCGACGATCTTTCGTAATTAATTTACTCTCTTTCTCAATGTTTTCGCCATTGATGGAGGTCGCCGGTCTTTCGCTACGGGAGTTGTCAGAAACACCTTCCCAGCCTTCTCGAAAAAGTGCGAACCACTCGTACACACACTTCGTGGGCAGTGTTTGATCTTCATAAACACGTACCAGCATCTAATAAGTTTCTGTCGGTATCTTTCCAAGCTTAAAACAAAACTTTAAGTTGATCTTTTGTTCGTTCATTTTCCTGTTCTCAGTTAGGAACCAATGCACTAAGCAAGCACTTTGTAAAACAAGTGTTATACAAAACCCAAACGACGCTCAACTGAACAACGGGGGAGGGGGGGCAGATGGTCAACACCCACCAGTACGCATGTGCAACGTTTTGTTTCGCCAGTGTTGCCAGATTGGCAGTTCTGACTTCAATTCCCCGAACTTTATTGTCAGAGCTTGTATATACTTAAGTAGAATACTTACCAAAGGAAAACGGAGCAAAACTGGGAAGGTTCTTTGCAATCTTTGTATCACCATCTGTTAAAAATCGTTCAGGTCGAAATTCTTTTGGCTGATTCCAATAAGCTGGGTCATGATGCAAAGCCCAAAGATTAGCAGTTATCTCCGAGCCTTTTGGAATAATGTATCCATTGATATGGATATCTTGATTGGTTCTGGGTAAAACAAAAATCTCTTAAAGTTTTACTGTCTTATTATTACACTTATAGATTAATCATTCACAAACTATATGATAATACCTACAATGGTTCATTTTTATTTTGGTAAAAGCTATCTTTAACAAAAAGTTTGAAGAGAAAAAATCTTAGTTGAAGTGTAACGTAAACTTTTAAGGCTTTTATGTCCCAATCCTTTCACAAAAAAAATTCGCTATCTTCTGACGATTAGAGTAAAATGCCCGATTTAACATACATTAAAGAAATTTTTTGTGTTTATTCAATGTATATACCATTAGAAGCATTCTATAGAGGGCGTGGCAATAAAAAAGTGACAATGATGCATGATGGGAGTCCGTTGAGAGACAGGAGTCAGACTAACTTATGACAAGAAGTAGAAACGCGAATGATGCTTGTAAATATGTTAAGAAGTAACTTAACTTTATATTAATTATTACTAAGAGTGGAATTTAACATTATATGTGACGCCCAGGCAACGAAAGCTTAAAAATGAAAAAGTTTTAGGAATGCTTATCTCTTATTGCTAAGCATCGAGAAATATTCTCTTTTATTGTCTTCTTTGCTTATTGATGTTATATTTTAAAAATTCAAGTGAGTTTTAAATTCATGTACAGAAAGACAGACAGTTGAAAGTTGAAATATTTGCTATATTACTTTTATTGCATGATAAAAAAAAAGATTCACTAGATAGTTTTCAATTATTTTAAAAATTTATTTTTGTAAAGAAATGCAAAAAATTTTAAATAAAAGTTAAAAATTTAAAAAAAAAATTTATTAATTTTTTTAAATAATAATATATTTTTTTAATTTACAAAAGCTAACTAAAATTCAAAAATTTAAAACCAATTTTTTTCCACGATAAAAGAATTTTTTCCACAAAAAATTCCCCCTCCCCTTTAATCAACACAATTTAATTAGAATTCCACGCATTTCTTTATGTATGTGTATTAGGCGAGAAGAAATTTTATATGAAAACATTATTCCACATTTGAAAACAAGACGCAATTTAAATATTTATATGAAAAAATAACGATTTTTTTAAAAGTTACTCATGATATAAATAATTACATACTTCAACATATTAATGTACAAGTTTAATAAATAATGAAGAAAATTTTGAGATTATACACTGTTGGCTACCCAAAATGCAACATCAAAAAGGACCAGATACATCACAGAGATATTTATTTAGCAGATAACATGTTGTACAAAGATCAAACGGTTAAAATTATAGCGTCTTGTGAAGTATGGATGATGACAAAATTAGTATTTAGTGTAGCCGCCATTGTTGGCTATAACCGCTACCACACGCCTCGGTCTAGAATCAAAGAGGCTTTGGATGTATCTTTGCGTTACTGTAGTCTATGCGGCTTCCACATATTGCCAAAGTTGATCTGGTGAATCAGCGGGTGCTGTGTCCCGGGCCAGTCGTTGTGCAAGCATGGACCACACGTTTTCGATTGGCGATAGATCAAGCAGGCAGGCAATTCAATTTGATGGTTAAAGAAGAACTCTTGAACATTGCGTGCCATGTGTGGTAGCGCATTATCCTGTTGGAATATGTCTGATAGAAAGTGCTGAATGTATGGGAGGACCATGGGCTCAAACACTTCAGAGATGTAGCGCTGGCTGTTCAGTGTACCAACAATGCGTACTAGAGGAGCGCAGTAGTGAAATCCAATACCACCCCAAACCCTGAAATCGGGTGCAAAACCAGTGTGGCGTTGCATAACGCAACAGTTCAGCAGCCTCTTACCACGGTGTCTCAGTACTTCTTTATAGTCTGACAATCCGATGCCAGTGACTACGTTATGTCGTACAGCAAAGGCAGGAGCCTCTCGTCATTAAACCAGGATTCATGGGCGTTCCAATCTGTTGGTCCATCCTATCACGTTCCATTATCGACCATTGGTTCAGCGGTGCATAAACCTGGTTATTCGTTTCCAGTCCAAAGGTTGTGAAAACCGTAGCCATCAAGTAACGGCAATGGACGCCTTGCGGACATTCTACTCTGCTGCAAACGATATCGAATGGTACAAGTGAACTCTGAATGATGCGTAACAGACTGAATCTGTTATGCTATGGCTCGTGATGCGGCTTCTCAATCCATCATTGCCATGTCCATGCGCACAACTCACCTGATATCACAGGCAGCGGTGCAACGAGGTAGGTGCGATTGGCCCCGTCCATCCGTTGTTTCCTCCTGTATACAGTGATGACAGATCCGCTTCACAGTTGTTTAGTTTCGTTCGACACGTTGACCGATTTTTCTGAAGCATAATCCCTAATCCTTAAAGGCTACTTTTCCTCCTCGGTCGAATTCAGAAACTTAGTCAAAAGACGCTCGATATCTTCCGCGAAGCATAAATAAACAACCTACGGAAAAAAAAACACGAAGAAGCAATTTTTGTACTTAAATTCGTCAATTTGTACTCCCCTTATATAGCGCTTGCGGTTGGCGCTGTGGTTGCCCGTGATGTGCATCTGCGTTACAATGCTAATGATGTGCATTTTTTATGACTGCCAAAGCATGATGTAAATTTCACATGGTTTACATGCTTCCTTCAGGGTGTCGCATTTTGTGTGGTCAACAATATAGTTTTTCAAGTACACACAGTTCCTCTCTATAATATCAGTAATTCTATTTTATGTTTAAATATATTTTAAAACCATACACAGACATATCATCGTGCTTATGGACAAAAATAATCACTTTTGTGGCAAAAATTAGATAAAATAATTTACACAGACAAATCTGTTTGGGACTGTCTGGTTCCTTGTATTAAAATATACAGATGATAACTACAATTAGTTTGGATAGTTTGTATTATACCTCACTTAATTTTATTATTTCACTTATTTACTCGCTCATTTTAGAATTCTTCTACATAATATTTGTAAGTCATATAGTAAAACACTGAAATTCCAAGTATAGTTTTGAATCTTATCCTCCTCAAAAACTAAGATATTTTAGCTTTTTTTCGTATCAAGAGGTATTTAAGTAATCTTCAATGAAAAATATCTGTTTTAGTTTCATTGAAGAACAATAGCTTAATTATTATTAAATATTATATTTCTTCATACTATTTATTACTTTAAGTTCTGTTAAAAGAGAATTTTAGCCAAATATTTTTGAGCATAATTTTTTAAATAATCTTAATATTCTTTATTTACTTTCGGGTCCCACTGAGCGGTGCAATAGTTCCAAACCTTTGTGCTTCCATGAGCACAGCGAAGGTATAAGGAATCCTATGTCTTTCCTCGTATCTTGCTCTTCCATCCTGGCCAATAAATTCCATAAGCTCAGCATAAATTTTCTCTTGAATATCCTTATGCTTACTCATTAGGCGATATAGCCATCCCAAAGAACTGAAGATTGTGTCGCTTGCACCCAAAAACAAAATGGCCAAGTTGCCTTCCAGCATTGCTTCTATAATAATAAGGAAATAAATTATACAACTTAAAAATAATATTGTGTATTTGAAAACTATTAATATGAAGAAACGTTTATTTCCCCCTATGTATCATAAAAAAATATCTATTTCTCACCATATATAGTTACTTTTTTTATGAAATACAGCCATTCTCTATAGTTATTTTGCATTGGTCTCGCTTTTAAAATATATTAATCAAATAATTTCCTGGAATATTCGGTTGCTTTTTTCATGATTAGTTTTATGATATTTGCCCATATATTTAATGGTATCAAGAAATATAGATCTTTACAGTGTTGTTCTGAATACATTTGAAGAATAATATATCGAGTAAAATAAATGTAGAACATTATAAATAGTTAACTTTTAAACATCACATAAGCTCTGAAGCATAATAGTTTGCTTTAATTTTTTTTAAAATATGACTCCGCCTCTTTTTAGCAAATAAATTAGAATTTTTTGCATATATATATGGCTTAATATATATATGGATATCCATGAAAATGGACATAAAAAGTAAATAAGTTGTGTGTGTGTTGTGTGTGTGTGAAATCAAATGACGAAGTTATTTCTGAAATTTTATAATTTTTTTCCTTTTTTTTCCACAAAAAAAAAAAAAGCAATAATTGGGTTATATACACTTGGGTAATCTTGACTAAAAAGGATTCCTTATGCCCATGGAAAAATACTGTACATGGTTTATAGAAATTAATTCTAAAAAGTAAAATTTGATACCTGATATCAAATATGGCAAGGATAAATTTTTTTTAAAAAAAAGTTTTATCATTCATTGCTGGTTTTTTTAAGAATACAAAAAAAAAAAAAAAAAAACGTTTTTTTTTTGTTTTTAGAAAAAAAAGGCAATTTCTTAATTTGAAATATATTTGTCTTAGACGGAAATGTGTGTTTCACAATCATATTGTTCCGAGACTGATTCGGCTCTTAAAAGTGGAAAACGTCAATTAATACAAAAATTGTCTTTTTTGCATGATCTGGTTTTATATCAAAAGCATTTAGAAGTTGATTATTTTTTTTATAAATGGATAAATCATACCTGAAAAAGAATGTTTTACATCTTCATTATTTGTCAGATCAGAAATCTTCTGAAGGTATAAATTTATAAAATCTTGAACATTTCGGAAATCTTGAGATGTCTTGTGAAGATTAATCTCTTCTCTTTGAAAAATAAGTAATTTCACATAAATGAAATTTTAGTAAGTGCATAAATTCTATATTTAAATAAAAAAATATGAATTTACAAAAAAGACCAGCATTTTTAATATTTTACATTTAGTCTCAATGTATTATTAATAAACAAACAGTTTAAAATTTTGAAACAATGATGCCCATAAACTTAGGTTAGTTAAATTTGCTCTATATAAAGCTTCCTATTACATTTTTATTTTGAGAAGTTGTTTAAATAAATAGCTTTAAGATACAAATTTTGAAATTTTTATTTCATTTTTAGACAATAGCTTTCAGACATTTTTAAATAACATTCTTGTTATATTAAAAATTATATCCTGCAAATATATATATTTTTTTCAATACAACAATTTTTATAAACATTTTTAATTAGAAATTAAAATTTTTGCTGAGCCTAAACAGATAGTGCTAATACACTCATGCCCATAAATTAAGAATAGTGAAGTTCAGGCAAAGAAAGAGACAGAAGCAAAACAAATTTGACTTATTTGTAAAGTCTATTTATTAAACGAAAGGTAAAGAGCAAAAAAGATGCTATATGTTTGACATAATTAATAAAAATTGCGATTTTTACTCCCTGGAGCAAATTTTAAAAAAGAACCTATTTACAAAAAACAGTATAACATGGTTAGTATGATGGTTAATACGGAGTATGTCTCCCGGACGATGCAATACAGGCCTTACAACGCCTACGCATGCTATCAAATTATCAATCTGATCTTGGGGAATATTACACCACTCATCAAGCAATGCCCTCCGAAGTTCCGGTAGACAAGTGGGAGGGGGTTGACGGGCTGCAATTCGTGGGCCAAGCATATCCCACACATGCTCTATTGGATTAAGTCCGGTGAGTATGCTGGCCAATCCATACGGGTGATATCCTTCGATTGAAAGCATTCGTCTACAATGTTTGCACGGTCAGGACGGGCGTTTTCATCCATAAACAGAAATTCAGCATCCATGGCGCCCCGAAATAAACGTACATGTTGTTCTAGAATGACATCCCGATAAATGTGGCCTGTCATCGTTACCCTCTGAACATGCAGGTCAGTTCTGGAACCAAGAATAATTCCTCCCCAAACGAGCCATCCTGCACCACCATAACGGTGTGGTTTAATAGTGTTCTCTTGGTGGTAACGGGTACCTGGCGCTCTCCATATGAAAGTCCGGCGAGAATCTGACTGCAAACTAAACCTGGACTCGTCGGAAAACATCACACAAGACCACTGTTGCGGTGTCCACAATGCATGCTCTCTACTCCAGGTTAATCGCAGGCGACAGTGAGTTGCGGTAAGGGGAACACATCTGACAGGCCTACGAGCATATAGACCAATGTGCCCTAAGCGTCTGTACACGGTTTGCCTTGAAACTGTCGTACCGGTAGCTGAAGAGAGCTGACGAGATAGGTCTGATGCTGTGCTCCGTCTGTTTCTTTTGGCAGTAACTGCCAAATACCGGTCCTCATTCGGCGTTGTAACTCAGGGGCGACCTGTGCTGTAATATCTACTCACATTACCAACATCTTGGAATCGTTGCCAAAGCCTGGAGATGACACTCTGTGCGATTCCAAGTTCCTCGGATACTTCCACCTGGGTACGTCCACATTCCAGTCGTCCGATAATTCTACCACGTAAAAAATCATCCAAATGCTTCATTTGTGCCATAACTATGCGGTTATTGCACTGAAAGGCTTTTAAAGCGCTTGTGAACAATTTTACTTCTTTGCCGCCATTCTTTATATACCCCTCTCTTACACTCTCGTCATTGTGACGTACTATCCGCGCCATCTGGTGGTTTCCTGTAATTTGCATATTCTTCTTCAAGATGTGTGTTATAATTCTACAGGTGAAATTTTTATTTTAGAGTACAATTTCTGAGTGATTCTGAATTATTCTTAATTAATGGACATGAGTATAAATCTATGTATTTGCAATTCAATTTTGTCAAAAATTGAAGTATTTTTAAAACCGTTTTTTCAGAGGCAAATTACTTTAACGGGGTATTTTACTGTTCTTTAAAATTAGAGATATCTGCATATTTCTAATTTCTCTGGATGTCAGTCAGTAGCTTTTCAAGGAGGGGGGGGGGGGTCCATGGTCAAGAAAGTCCCCTAACTCGTATAATACCTCAAGACAACACAACATCAATTGATTCTTCTGATTTTGTCGATTTTGTTCACAAAAAACAGTAAAAAATAAACTATTAAATTAATAATTAGCATTAATTAATAAAATAATTGTTAATTACAAGTACTTAATTAAATTTTACGTTACATATAAAAAAGAGTTATCATCAATCGAAAAAACTCAAGGGCTTTAGGGGTGGGGGTGGTCCGGACCCTTAGGACACCCCTTGTGTGCGCCACTGATGTCAGTTTCTTCGAAATACTGTGTGTGTTTACTTGATACCTCTATCACATCCAGTCTATCAAGAATGTGTGTTAATAAACGTTGCTCAATTTCGTGTCCAAGAACTGTTTGAACATGAAAATCTTCATTTCTATACGAATAAGGAATAATTTAATTGAGAGTGTATGATGAAGTTCAAATAACATTAACATCAATCGATTAACGTATATCTAATCAGAAGTTATTAATTATACATTTTAATCGTATGTATTAATACTTAGATTCCTTAATGAATTGTCAGGATTTAAAATTTGCCTGAATAAATTTCTTTGAATACGTAGATATACAGGTTTTTGCTGAATTCAAACAATAAATTCAGAGAAGTTATGGGAGACAGGATGGGGACAACAAATAACCATAGAACATTTGGTCGCAAACCACGCTTAAGGTATCCGACTACCCAAAAATTGGAAATTTTACCAAAAATTGAGAAATTTTGCCAAAAATTGAGAAATTTTTTTATGATTTTATTTTATGGGCCATCTTATTAGCTTTATAAAAATACCAAGTTTATCATTTTCCGTGCACTAGAACAAAAACTATAAGTGTTTTAGTAAAAGCAGATGCCATTACTTTAACCAAGATGTCATACTTTAAAACGCGTTTTACTCGAAATATGATTTTTTGAAAATAATCAAACGGAGTCAGCGATTGCTAAAAAAAGTTTTGAACATAATTAACTGTGAAATTTTTTCTGCAAGTTCTGTATAATAGTAGAATTGTTTTAACCTTCAGATTTATCAATCACTGTTTTATTACAAAATTTACAGTCCCTTATGTGAATATAATCACTGTTCTTTTTTTAAAGCAATTTCATATAATAACTGAGATAAAGTGCTCTAGTTTTTGTAAAAAAGAAAATATCTCTTATCCTGAAAGTCATTTCAAAATTGAATAATATAGCAACACATTAGATTTAAAAAATTGAAAATTTGTTTATAAATCTTTGGTACAGAATGGACCGCGTTTATGCTATTTTTTGTCAATTTTTACCTATTTTTTCCCATTTTAATAATAATAATTTCTTTTTCTCTTCTTACTTTTAGCACATTTTTCTTAAAATGCACTAAACAAATCTTAAAAAAAAAAATCCCCATATCTCCTTTTTTTAAAAAAAAAAAGTTGTTGGAACCAGTCGGATACCTTAATGGATGAAAATCGCGATAGTAGTAGCTGTCAGGAGGACGAAGGGCCAGACAAGAGGAATGACAAAACATGTGCGGGGATTTGGATCACCATGGTAGGGTTGAAGAATCTTGCACGAACGCAAATTTCCCTCTTCTTTCGGAGTTGTTGCAGGAAGTAGCATCCACTGCGCACCAGAACGTGTGGTTCGTGCACGACGGCACGTCAGCACATTTTTCGATTGCGGTGCGTAACCACCTTCATACTTTTTCCCGGGAAGTGGATTGCATACGGCCGGACCTCAATTCCTTGGATTTCTCCTTCTGAGGCCACCTTGTGACGGATCTATACGCGTCTATGACTAACCCCTTGGGGACTCTTCTGGGGAAATATGTTTGCCAACCAACTTTCACCGAACGAAGAAAACGTGATTATGCAAATTAAATATATTGTATAAATTCTGTATTCGCGAGTTTTGCGAGTTAGTAGGTGAGTGGAGGACCGTGAATTTATTAAGTGCAAATCTAAGTTTATCAATTGAAGAATTCCAAGAGAGGATCACTCGGAGGAGATCGAATCCAGTTACGGATTACTGTTCAAGACCTCAACAGTAGAACTTCACAAGAGTACAGGTATCGTGATCCTTATTTAAATAGAAGTTTAGCTTATTAGTGCCTCGGCGTAGTTGATATTGAGCTTGTATAAGTTATCGTGGAATCAGTTGAGGATCCGTAATATTATCCCCAGGCTAACGAGTCTCACCTTCGCACTTTGCATACTGATTAAATTTCTTAATTGGATTATTACTGTTCTTGCTTGATATTTTGTGTCAATAAAATAATTAGAGTGAATCATGTCGACTGATTATTCAGTTCTTCCCACACATCTAGCCGAGTCCGAGGGTAGACAAGGGAGATCAGAGGGAAGCAGGAACCGACAAGCATTACAACCTTAAATTGCTTATGTCGGTGACTCCGGTGGCTACAGTGGATAATCTCACGATACGGATCGCCTTCAATTCAGCTGACATCGCTTGTCCATCGGATTTGCTTGAACGGGTCCGATAATCCTTCGTCTGTCAGTGTCGGCTGTTTTATGACCTACGCGACCGCAACTTCATACAATTTCTTTGAGAATGGTGATGTTCTATGGTGATTTGCCATCCTCATGCTGCCTACTACCACTCTTCTGAATTTGTCGGAGGAATTCAGAAACACCCTGTATAAATCATACTTTAACTATTCCATTCATCAAATACTAATAATTATCCCGGCACCACTCGCGCAAGGTGTGTCATACCCACCGTCTCACTTTTTATCAACGCTCCTTCTAAGCCTTTTTTGAAAAATGGCTGATTCCTGGTCTAGCTGACTTAAAGGTCATAACCTTCAAGGGCATCAAGCCGGACAGCGAATTTTAAAAATAGATCCTTGGATACCACTCCCTCAGGTGTGTCATACCCTGCGCGTGAAGTTGAGTTACATTTTTTAATACGTGAGTACGCTTTAAAATCTTCCTTATTCTAAGGCGTAGTATTGTAGTTATGATGAAGAAATGTTATATTTAAGTAATTTAATAAATACGGTATTTAATAGATATAGTACAACAGTATTTTCGGATGAAGAAATTCTCTTCGCGGTTATGATGAGGAAAAAGCAAATAATGAAGAGAATAACAAGAAGTATGATTCCTCCACTGAAATCGATCCAGATTTAGAAAAGGGAGACACTGTTGAAAATAAATGTTTTATATGTAGGGACACAAAAACATTTGAGAAGAATGTAATTTTAAAGGAGATAACTGGTTCCAATCTTATCTACTTTCAGATGAACTTTTGAAGGAAAAAAAAACTATTGCTGGAACAAAATAAGAGAAAATAAAAAAGAAATTCTAAAATTTTTAAATATAAAAAATAAAAAGTTTACTGTTATAAGTTTAGTTTAAAAAAGATAGAGATTTAAAAAAAATTAAGATCCAGTGAAAACATTGCACTCACTCACGACGCGATTAAAGGAGTGTATAAACAATGCACTGAATGCCCTTACAAAAAGAACAGAAAAACTAAATTTACGTGTGAAAAATGTAATAAGCATGTTGTACTTTCTACTTTCTTCCTTTTTAACCTTTCTATACAAATTTTACCGTAAAAACACAATGTAAACACTCTTGGATATGACACACCCTGCGCGAGAAGTTTAGGTCATTTCTTTCACGCGAGTGATGCCGGGTTATTGAGAGAACTTCAATCACGATGGGGAAAAAAAGCATAAGTACCGTATAAATGATGAAAACTTTTGAATGATTTCAAAAGCCTTGTCATAGCCAGCGATTTTAAGTTTCTCACAAAACATTCTTAAGCCTGGAATTGCAGTTGTAGCAAGAGATGGCCCTGTATATGTGAGTGCTATATCTGAATAATCAGTTGACAGTTGAATTTTTTCTGCTTCTTCATCTCTTTTGAGCCTTCTACCAATCAAAAGAGAAATGATATTAGAAGTTATAGACGTTGCCAGATTATGAGAGATGTCAGTAGGTTTCCCTTTCAAGCCTCCAAGATACTTCATAAAACTGGATGCTTCATCCTGGAAGGAATTACACTTTGCTTCAGCAAACTTTAAAGGATGTACTTCAAAAACTCTCTCTCTCTCTATCAAAAACTAATCATATTAATTTTCAACTAAATTAAACCGCAATAAATTCATGAATAAAAGTATTTTTGGTTTATAAATCTCTTTGATCTATCTAATACAAAATAAATGCGACCCACTCCTTCACTCTTCCTAACTATCAAAACCACACAACATGTATGAAATTTGGTACGTTTGTTTCCTTTGTTGAGTAGACTCTACTCAACAAAGGAACACAAAGGAACCCTTGGTGGATCCTTACTCAGTAGAGATACACTAAGAACGTTGTTGTTGTTTATGCCACCTGTCTGACGAAGTCAGATCGAGGCCCACGAAATTCATCATGGTAATGGGCTAAAGATACGTCTGTCATTAGCCTAAGCTTTGAGCCCATGGAGGTGGCAGCACGATTTTGCTCATGATAGATGGCGACACCATTCGGACCCACATATTTAACAAGAACGTAATCCGTTTTGTACTCGGCGAGTATTTGGTGGAATCGGGCATTGAAACCAGGCCTTCCGGTCTGGCGTCCGATGCTCTAACCACTAGGCTACTCACGGCCACTAAGAACGTATTTTAAAGATATCGACTCCAGAGGAGAGGGTGAGAGGTTGCGGGGGCGAAATGAATAAAAAATTATGGTTTTTGAATTATTAAAACCTCCACATTATAGCTCTAAAATTATTTCGTTGTCTGTATTCTCTTCAAAATAGGAAAGCTTAGATAGCTTCATAGATTCATTCAAATAAATAGTATAAAATTACCATGATCAGATCTTCCCAGTGACCTCTTCCAAGTCCAAGATCTCGAGTTGCTGATAGACAATATCTTCGCTGTTCCACCCACCTTTCTCCATTTTCCGCAATGAATCCTACAAAGTAAGAAGAATTTATTTCCTTTGCTTCATTATTTGTGGGAAGTTCACTAAAATAGGTATGATTTGATTCAATTTTACTCTACACTGATTAGTAAATTACTTTATATCCATTTACAAAGGAAAAATTCTTAAATTGAATGAAAAGACTTCGGAATTTAAAAGTGGGAGAAAACTATCTCTTATTGATGAACCATGACCATTATGACCATGTGAACTTACCTATGTCACCAAGATGACTGAAGATGTCTGGTGATCTATCTAGAGCAGCAGAATTGCACAAAACTTCTTTCGCAACTTTGTATTCGTTCAAAACTATCGTATATTTCTGTCCCAGATAAACGCTAAAAAAATATGAAATGAATATAATAATGCAAGCTATTACGAAGACATTTTGATAAGCAGAATTTTTATTACGGTATTGCAGAAACAATTTCAGATCTTTTCATCAAAATGTTGCAGAACAAGTAAAAACCTGTAAAATTAATTTTTGCTTAGAGATAAAAAAAAATTTTACAAAAGGATTTAACTTTCTTTGAAAAAAAATGTTGTTTGAAAAACTAGAAAAACGCGCTTTTAAAGTTAATCGAATTAAAATGTAAAAAGTAATTCTAATATAAGAGTAAAATTATTAACGAGAAAATTAATATCATTGTGGTAAATGTTTGGGGTTCTGATACCAATTGTTGTAATTTCTTACTAGTTCTATTGCGAAAGGCAGAGTAAGTGTAAAAATGTAGTACAAAGCTCCCCACACTTTTACTACAATGACTTTAATTTTCTCATTAATCTCTTTATTTCTTATATTAAAAATTACTTTTTCAATTCCTACTAATCGTTCATAATCTCCCTATATCTTGTTCAGATTTTTAATCATTAATAAAGTACATTTAAAAGCGCTCAATTGAGCTAAAATTTTATATACCCGATTATTGAATGACAATACACTAATTTAATTATAATTAATAAAAATTAATTGATTGAAACTAACTATCCAAGGAATTACAGATACAGCCATTTTGGCTTCATTTTTGGTAGCTAAGCGACCATTTTGATGACTAGTGTCAAACTTTAAAATGCTTTTTTTTCCTCAGATTTATTTTAAAGCTCTCATTTGAGATGAAATTTTCTATACACGATTGTTTTGGGTGACATACGATTGTTTAATTATAATTAATTAAAATTAATTGACTGAAATTAATTTTTTAAAGAATTACAGGTATAGTCACTTGGGCTCCATTTTAGCGACTTGGGTAAAAATTTTAAAAGATTTTTTTTCTCACGTTTTAAAACATTCATTTGAACTGAAATTTAATATACACGATTGTTTTGGCTGACAATATGATACTTTAAAATTGTTTTAAATATATTATTGCAGTAAAAACTGTTTAAATGCTTTTTTGGCACACAAAAAAGGACATACACTGACGGAAAAAGAATTCCAACACCAAGAAAAAATTATTGTACAGTAATGAAATTTGAACAATGCAAGTGTTTAATTACCATGTTAAAACTTATTAAATTTTCAGGATCACAGGTTAATTTAAGCTCAAGAAAATGCATTCCGAATGTGAAATACATGTTACATTAATAGCCGGTGCAACCTACAGAATTTTGAATTCAAGCCTGCAAGCATGCATTGTGCCATACAGATAAAGAATTAAGAACCTAAACGAAATGTTCTTAGCGAATGAAACGAATGAGTGTGCAGTATCCATAGAAATTGATCAGTCCATATTACTCAACGAAGACACAATTTTGAATATAGTAATATTTAATATATTGAACTTGCCGTCATGCGGCCTACATTCTACAAAACAAGTTACACACTAACAATATTTACATTTTAGATACTGAGGTGCGCACAGCAGCGCCCTCGAGTGGCCAATATTTCGGCACACACCCGCCGGTGAACAGAATGTTCACCCAGTGATTATCAAACAAAAATTAATACAAAACAATTATTCAAACACAATTCTAACAAAGACTTAACACTGAAACAATGCTACTAATCAAAATTTAAAATTTTCATATTACAAAGAAAAAAAGTAAATATATATTAAATACACAAATATAATGAAATTTAAAGTTGACAATAAATCTTCAATTTACAAATTAGAAAATATTAAGCTACATACCTCAAGATCTCACAACAAATAAATTTAACAGAAATTAATTAATAATGTGCTATCTCCTAACATTAATCTGAAAAATTAGAAACAAAATTAGTTCAAATATTATTCAAGTTCTAAAGGGTACAACAATTGAATGGGTTTTTTGAAGAGACCTTTAGAAGTTTTTACAAGACAAGATCTAACATTATTGTCTCTTCCAATAAATATCTCCTTGATTATTCCAAGTTCCCACAATAATTTGGATTTTACATTTCCTTCAACCAGAACTATGTCATTTAATTTTAAATTTTTATGAACAGATGGTGTTTTAAAATGATTAACTGTTTTTAACTGGAGTAAATACTGTTCTTTCCAGCGTCTCCAAAGTTGTTTTAAAAGAAGAGTTCGGTAAGTCTTTCTTTTATTGTGCGACTCTCTTGCCGTAGTGGCGTCGATCAGTTCAATGAAATGTATAGGATATTTAGAGTCACCATAACTTAACTCGAGGAAGGGGGCCGGTGTGAGTGGTTCCGGCTCTCCTGGATCGTTTTCCACGTATGTCAGTGGTCGATGATTGACGATCACTTCAACTTCTGAAAGTATCGTTGAAAGTTCTTCAAACATTAGAAGGCTTTGCCAAGTATTTTACGCAAAGGATCCTTTATAGTCTTAACAAGACGTTCGTAAAATCCACCCACCAAGGGGCACGTTCAACTATGAACTTCCAGTGGATACCTTTATCTGCGACAAAATTTTGAAATTCACTGTCCTTCAAGATGTTGGCAAATATGCTAGCTCCTTTTCAGCAGCTTTAAATGTACGAGCATTATCTGAGTATATTACTTTGCAATTTCCTCTACGAGCGAGAATCTCCGTAAAGCAAGTAAAAAACACTTTGTGGACATGTCTGATACAAGTTCTAAGTGTACGGCACGAGTGACCGCACATGTAAACAAAGAAACATAAGACTTATGAGTCTCTTGATTGTCCTTAACAAGTATTGCACCTGTAAAATCAATTCCTACGATTTGAAATGGAGGGATTGGGTGATTCTATCTCGAGCCACTCAACTGGTCAGCTGGTTTAGCGTTGTATTTTTTGCAAATGAGACAAATTCGAATAATTGTTTTCACTAACTGACGACCTTTAGGTATCCAATAATTTTTCGAAGTTGAGTTAAAGTTGCAGATACGCCACAATGACCAATTCGTTCATGTTCCCTAATAACAAGTAATTCTGTAAATTTACAGTGTCGGGGAAGGATAACAGGATGCTTTTCGCCAAAGCATAAGTCTGCTTCAAGCAACCGTCAGTAATTCTTAG
>BMAO01025983.1:0-31360 GCA_019973975.1 Trichonephila clavata
TGCATAATATATATATTCAACTTAGAAAAAATTATTTAAACCTAAGTGGGGAATAATACAACATAATAATATGTATCGAGTGGGTGAGAACAATTTAAATATATGCGCAATTTCCTTTCCATCTTTTCATAACTTTATATTTTTCGCCTATCCATATTTGAATTGGTGATAAAAATTAATTTCAAATTTAGAAAAATGTTTCGAAAAGATAGTATAAGAAATATAAAGCTAATGATTCCAAACACAGAAATAAAAGTAAATTTCAATATTGATTATATTATTAGCATATCGATTATAACATCAGCTACGTGTTCAATCACCATTCACTGGTTCGTTGATAGTGTTGATTGTTTTTTGATGTTACACTTCAAAGCATCATGGGAGCTATTGGCAATTAGGTTAAGGCCTCATAACTTTTAACCACTTACCGGATTATCTCGAGTTATCTCGGGTACGTATATATATTGCAGTTAATTATTATACCGAGGAAACTCCGGCGAAGCAGAATTTGCTAGTACGATTTGTTTTATCACGGGTTTACTCAACCAGGAGGAAATGAAAATAAATATTCAGCTTTGATTGACAATTTGCAAAGTTTTGTTGGTTTTGAGGATCTTTTTTTTGGCGGGACAGGTCACGTGCTTTCCCTATTGTATAGTACATGTTGGCTTGTGGATTAGTAATGTCTAAGGATGGATAGTTTCGTTTAAAAAATCTAAAATAATGGCGATATTATGCAAGAAAGCGAAAGCGATGATTTTTCAGGGAGTGATTATGGTGGACACTGAAAAGAGTGATTCTTCTGTATGTAGCCTACATTATGTACTGAAAATCAGGAGGTCAAAGATCACCTAAGCAATTTAGAATAGAACTAATTGAAAAATAATTTTAGAAAATCATTGTGACGAGTTTTTGCTGCATCAAGAACACCTAGCATTAGTCCTTCACCACTCAAGTTAACTTATGGGTAATTTCCAGATGTTGTTTCTCTCACTGAAAAAAAATCAAATACGACCAGACAGCGTACTCTGTGCTCCCGTAAAAGAGATCCTGGAAAGAGGTAATTTAGTAAGAAAATAGAGTGGATAACAGAGTACAGAATGGTGTCCCTTCTTTCAAAAACTATCATGCAAACACTAATATTTAACTTTTTCTATTTGCCCGAGATAACTCGGGATAGTAAACTAATATTAAAACTAAATGCTTTTACACCTGCCAAAAATTAAAAATTCTTCTAAAAACTTCCACTTTTTTGTTTTTTTTTTTCATTTTCGTGTATTTAATATTAAGATGGATGATGATGATGAATGCCCAGAGGAACCGAGCTCACCCGAAGAGGGTTTAGAGCTACAACCGATCCCTCGGGAAACAACCCACCCTCACATTCCAGATTTTATTGCAAAAGAATAATCAAAGTTTACATTTTAAACAATTCCAACTTTTTTACAAATACAAAAGAAATAGTAAAAATATACAAAACAAATGCACCATAAAGACAAAAAGAAAGACAGAAAGCAGGAAGCATAAATAATTACATTAAAAAAATAGTTTCTTTGGAATCAAATTTCCAGTTGATGACACACCACTTCCTGTTGATATTTTCCCGCCATTTGGTTCTTCAGTTTTCAGAAAAAGGAAATGATTCATCAAAAGGAGGATTACTTTTTTTTTCCTTCCAAATCTCCTCCCCCATTTTCTTTCTTTTTTTTTTAAAAAAGAAACATAAAAGAAGATAGCAGCAGTTAAAAATAAATAAATAAAGAGAGAAAAGGGGGGGGAGATAGATTATTAGATTTTATTGGAGATATCATTTTTTGCTACAAAAATTAATAAAATAAAATAAAAATAAAAAATAAAAAAACAGGAAATTAACCTGAAAGCATACTAATATTGTAAACTAAGAGTTAAAGAATACTACTATACTAATATTGTAAGTATGCTAATATTATATTAATACTAATAATACTATACTAATATTATACTCTCTCTAATAATACTATACTAATATTATAAGTATACTAATATTGTAAACTAAGAGTTAAAGAATGGAAAGAATATAATGATTTTTGGCAATTTTTTTTTAAATTTGTAAGGGGAAACGTGCAGACATCATAGTTGCCTAATTTTTGTGCTGAGCCATTGATAACATTTTCACTCTAGATACTTTTAACCTGAGCCACGTCTCATTTTTGGCATAGAAAACGAACTGACGTACCTACGAATACTATGCTGGTTAAGAAATTTTCACCATCACCATTCGGCTTATACAGTGTTAGTAGACCTGATCTAGATGGAGAGAGATCCCTGATATGGATTGAGGATCAGTCATCATCGGTTGTATAATACAAGTTTTATTTCCCACAAATTAATTGTAAACTTTTGAATATTACATTTTTTTTTCTTTTTAGTAACTATTATTTTACAATAGACAAAACCAAAACACTTTTATTGGTTTTTTTTTTTTTGGTAATTTCATATAAATCTTTTTAAATTATAAATGAATTCACAGTAAAAAAGGAGCCTCATAGAAATAAATGATGTACTTCCAATTTCTAAGAAATAATTAATATTAATTATTTTTCTTCTTTCACAAATAAAGACACTTCGAAAAACCTTTTTCTTATTTTTGAATGGTTTCTATAGTTTCACAAATTAATGAAAATTGATAATACTGCATAAACAAATATTTATAAAACCACTCTATCTACTAAATACAAATAAAATGCACTTTATCATGAACATAAACAAAAAAATTTCTTTTAACTTTTTTTTGTAAAATTTGCTAATTTTTTTTACAGCAAAAATAGGAAAGTTGTGTATTTTAAACCAGTAAAAATATAGAGAGAATACTTTCTCACAAATAAATACTTTTAAGTGTAAATTCTACGTGTGAAAAAAACATTTATTTATTATTTAAAATATCATGAAAGTACGCCATAAATCTACTTAGATTTTTAAACAATTGTTTTCTTCTCTTTTTCCTTTTACAAAATTTCCCGATAAAAAAAATACAAACATTTTCCGGCAGTAATTCTAATGTGACTGATAAGTTTTCAATCCGATGAAATCTGAGAAAGACCTCAAATAAAGCCTTTTAGACTGAATTTACTTTGCACGTTCTAACATCAACTCAAACAATAGCGAGGAGCGTGGGGATTTGAGTTGACATAGCTGATCTCGAGGATCTGTTCCGTGATTGGTCAAGAGAATCCAGGATGTTCGTGTTGAGAATGTGTAAACAATTTCCCTTCAAAATTCTCTTAGAACTAAATGGATCGAAAAGTTTTCGATGAAAGGAAAGATACGTGCAGAATAAATCGAATAGAAGACTGTTTTATAGGGTTATAA
Source organism: Trichonephila clavata (assembly GCA_019973975.1). Classification (NCBI taxonomy): domain Eukaryota; kingdom Metazoa; phylum Arthropoda; class Arachnida; order Araneae; family Nephilidae; genus Trichonephila; species Trichonephila clavata. The sequence continues at coordinate 3,349 of BMAO01025983.1, forward strand.
AATTTTCTATTAGAGAATAAAATCCTTCTCTGCTATTATCACAACATTTTTTTTTTCAGACTATATGAAACTTGTCTCAGATGTAGTTTCAACGTATATTTTTAATGAAAGTTAAACATCCAGTGTTTTTTGAATTTGAATGAATTTATACTTCTCATCAAACAATGATTTTATTCTTTTAGTATTTCGATTATTTTGATTCTTATTAAATATGTTTGTCAATTATTTTATGTGACTATTTTTTATATGTAATGATTAATAATTTACATGAATAGAACTCTCGGGGATTACTTTCCTTATTTTATTTTACGTTTAGAATAGCATTTTATGCGTAAAGTTAATCGTAAAATTTTCTACAATGCTATTTTTGTATAAATAAAAAGTATTAAATATGTGTATTGTTTTAAATTATTTATCAGATAATGATTTTTCATGTAAACAATTGTTCTTGCTTTCTTTTTCTGTTAATAAAAGCATAAGAACTGAAAGCATAATAACAAAATTAAATTAATTGCATAAATGTACGAAAACTATTTCTCTTAATGTTCTTATTTGAAGATAAAGCCAGTGATTCCAAACAAAGGATCATATTTTTGGTAACAAATGCAAAACTGTGGACGTTCGTAGGCTGAGCATTTAAATGCAAATACTTTGATTAGCCCACTTGGAAATTTCCTTAATGCGCTAATTTGTCCTGTTTAGGACATTCGTGATGTTCTTTTGCAATGTTACTTTAATTCTGAAAGCAAATATTTGAAATTATTAACCACTAGCTTTTCAAAAAAGAAATTGTTTAGCAAATCGTCTGGAAATTTCATCTCTAAACCTCTGTTATACATTTGATTCCACTATAATACGCATAAAAATAAGTACATATATCAAAAACGTTTCATGGGTTTATTTGTTTATCAATTTACTTTATAACTAATACATCAAGTTATTTGAGTAATCAATCAGGCAGTTTACTTACAATATCATATTTTTATTTGTTCTTAAGTTTCATTTTGAAATCATCTTTAAACGCTTTCCTTACAAATTTCTTTGAAAAAAATTGCAAATCATCAAATTTTTAATTTTTTTTATTAAATACAAGGGACTGAAACAAAACAAAATATGTAAGTTTTTAATTGAATTTTAATTTTCTTACCGGTGTAAAAGCACTTAGTTTTAACATAAGTTTATTCTCACGAGTTACCTCTGGCAAATCGAAAAAAGTCAAATATTAGTCTTTGTATGATAGTTTTTGAAAAAAGGACAACACAAAGTGATAACTGGCATTTTATACACTGGTATCTGGTCTCTTTTCTTACAGACTTATCTCTGGAATCTCTTTAACGAGAACATAGGGAACACTGTCTTAATAAAGGTATACAATCGTCTTACATATGGAATACATGCAAAAAAATCACTTGCACAATTTTCACCTCTTCATAATCACTATCTGAAAAATCGTCGTTTTCACTACCTTGTATTATCACCATTATTTTACTGTTTTTCAACGCAACTATCATTCTTTATACATTAATAATTCACAAGATGTGTGGGACATGTACTATATAATAGAAATAACACGTGACCAGTACCACTAAAAGAACCGCGAAACCAACAATTATTCGCAAACTACCAATTAAAGGTGAATATTTCCTTTCATTTCCTCCAGGCCGGGATAATAATTAACTGCAATATGTACAATCAGGCGAGTGGTTAATATTGTATTATTTGTTAATTAAATATTTTAAACCTCCTTTACTATGAATTGTATTTGCATGGTAAAATTTTAAGATATTAAATAAGAGTCGAAATCTTTATATCTATACAATTAGCCAAAAACTGTTAAGAATTTATTACTTCATCGGCTAATTTTAGATTTTTGAAAATTTAGAAAATCGCAAAATAATTTATATACTCGATATATTTGGAGCAGAAACCTAAATTTCGTTAGTATTTATATGACTTTGTCCTAAACTTATTAGCATGTTCCAGTTAAAATTGAATTTTAAAAGATGGAAGAATATGTCAAACATACTGAAAAAAATCGCGTAGAATACATAGTTGTATGCCATAAATATTGTGTAAGATCTTTATCTAATATATAATTAAGATAAAATTTGAATGTTTAGATATGTTTCTATTTTTGCTTTACTGCATTTGTTTTCATGATATCTATAGAGTCGAACGCAAGCCAAAAAACTGCCTTAATTCAAATGTATTTTAATCTGATTATTAAATTATATTAGAAGTATTACTAATTCCAGCTATAATTATGATGGCCACAGAAAAAATAATTTTTGCACCTTTATACAAAATATTTGTCGTGTAAAGAAGATAAATCTTTGAAGGAATCAATTTCACACTTTGTTACGCTGTGAAACTTCGGAGTAATGGAATACCCGCCCAGGTATCGTTCTTGTTATGTGACTGATACTTCAATTTTTGAGGTCTACCGTAAATAGCCGTAGTGTGGATTGAATATGTGACATAAATAAATAAATCTAGCCATACATGTGAAAAAACTAGAATTGATATTATTCTATTAACATTTATTCTTCACTTATTCGATAAAATGACAACTTAAATCTGTTTCAAATATAATAATAAAAAATTCCGAGATTTTGTCTATCTAATAAAATAGTTTAATAAATAGCTTAGTAATATAAATAACTTCACAGTTTAAGAGAAATTCAACAATAAATTGTAAAGCGCTATATCAACACTTATTATAAATTGTTATGTAGAAAAATCTTCGATTCATGTAATTGGTAACTAACCATCTATATTTCGTGTCTTAATCACATTATTCACTTCCTTATTTTAATAATGGATTATTTCTCTGAGAATTTTATTAGTGATCTAGAACAATAACAACAAAACTCATTAAAACGCAAAAAATGCATGCAAAAATGTGTTCTAATATTTGAAAAATGAACTTTCTATATAACTAAAAGTATAGCGACAAAATATACTAAAAAATAATAGTTTTTTTCAGTAATTTGTGAACACATTTAGAGAGAACAGGAAAGGTACATTTTAAAATAAAAACAAGTGCATTTCAAAGGAAAAATAACTCAACCAATTAAATAATAAATGTTTGTGCACGAATTAGAGATATTTAAATGACTTGAATGCTAGAATTTAAAATTCAAAATTACTACTGCTCTTATGAAATTAATGTTATTTCGTATCAAGTAACGTGAAACACACAAAGAAATTTACCCCAGGGAATGGTTTATAATAATTATGTAAAATACCATTTAATAATAATTAAAGTTAAAATTTGAAAACGCTATAAAAACCACTTAACAAAATTAAATCAAATTTGAACAGAATATCATCGAAGAAGGAGGAAAGCATATGACATAAGAAAAAAATAGTTCCAAATTTTATCAACAGATCGTGCTGTATGCGTCAGAGTATGTAAATGAAAATACATTTCAGCACCCGAATTATTTCAGTTGTTATAAAATGCCAGGTACACGACTTTTTCTCATTCATATCTGAGAATTTTGCCATGACTGTGTTATTGAAAGACCGTTCCTTGCTTGTAAATTTTTTTATAAGAATTATGACTTGCACAAATAACTCTGCAGAAGTTCCAGACACTCAAGGGTATGAAAAAAGGTTTTTGTCCAATGACTGTCCAGAGTCTGGAGAAAATTATTTAAAAATTCAAAGAGCAGCTTCTTTTCATGTGCAATCTGATAGAGGGAGAAAAGCGTCAATTCGACGATAGTTGAAGAAGTCACCACAGCAGTGCAAGAGGTTTGTAACTATGTAGTGCTTGGGGAATTGTCCGAAAACTGGACAGGGCTGTGAGCACGATGCATAAAATTATATGAAACATTCATGGTTATCCATACAAAATTAGTCATGTGCAGGAGTTGTTTCCTTTTGACCTGACAGCAACAGAGACTTTTGCTTTTAAATTTCTTGCTCGCATAGAAATGGACAATTAATAGCCATTGAAATTTTTGTGGACAGCAAAGCCCATTTCCATTTGACCGGATGTGTTAATACATAGAATTGCCGTTTACGGGAAACATAGAATCCACTCTCAATTCAACCAGAACCACTTCAAAAAACAAGCGTGCGGACTTACGGCATTATTTATCATAGTTATATACTTTTTTAGGAGACAGGTGCTTTTGGTCCTCTTACCAATATCGTTACTGGTCAGTGCTATGAGAATCTTTTGCACAACCACGTCCTTCGGATCTTGAACAACGTGTTTGTGTGGATGGGATCATTTTTATGCAAGATGGCGCTCCACCGCACATTGCAAATCCAGTGAAGCAGCTGCATAAGGGGCATCATGGAAACGCTAGAATTACCAGCCGCCATCTTCTTACAGTCTTGCCGCCCTGATAAACAAATCTTAATGCGTGACTTCTGGCTGTGGGGCTATCTGAAAGATGTGTTCAGAGCTCCGATTGTACACTTTTCCAGATTGACTTCCTGAATTGAAGTCACGCATTGCACAACACATTCTGTACGTTACCTGGAGACACTTCTATCTGTTGTAGAACATACTGTTTCCAGATTTAAAATTGTTGTAGGCAATGGTGGACAGCATATTGAACATACTTCGCACATGTCCCGAAATTTAAAAACCGATTTCATGGACACTTTTTATGCGGTCTTTGGACTCAGGGGAGTTAAAAACCAATTTACTGGACGCTTTTTATGTGGTTATTGGCAGGACACATAAAAAATGATTTCATGGACGGTTTTTATGCGGTTTTTGGTCTCAAGACAATTAAAATTTGATTTTTCTCATCCGATAAGATATGACCTTGTTGTAGTGGGTGTGCTTATGTAACTAGCAGTACCACACCTCTCGAAAGTCTTGCAAACTGAACAGCGCATATGTGTGTGTGTGTGTATGGGTTAACGTGTAACTTACACCTTAGGTGTTGTTTTATGATTCACTGTGATTATTCATTGAACCCTTTAAAATTAGTATTCATACAGGGCCATCTGTTGCTAAAATTTAGAATTTTTTTTCTTATACCATACGTTTTCCCTCTTCTTCAATAATATTCCGTTGAAGTTTGACATCATTCTGATCAAACATTTTTTTTTATAGCGTTCTAAACTTTGACTTTAATTATAATCGCCTTGTATAAATTTAGAAATTCTGAAGTTTAAAACAAAATGTGTTAGCAAAAAAGTATGATAAAGCCGATAAAAAATGATAAAATATAGCATTTATGCTTATAGTTTCTATAATTATTTAAATAAAAAATACTAAAAAATATTTTTTTAAAAATTAAAGAAAATTAAATTTACGTTAACCTTTTTCAGAAATTTGCCAAAAATAGATATATATTACTTTAAAATAAATGAAAAACAATATATTAATCTTCAGAGTAACTCATTCCTATTTATTATCTAAGATCGAGAGTATTACGATATATTTTTTTTTCTTTCACTCATTCAACTATCTTAAAATCTCTTATCTTTTTTATTTAGATTGGAAAATACTTGTCATCAGAGATTAAAAACTTAATCTGAATTTTAAGTGAAATTGTTTTTTAGCTTTCTCGGATTAATGCATATTTGAATATTTGGAGGAATATATATATGACTCGTTCGAAACGCAATTTTCTAAATTCTTAAGCATTTCAAAAATGAAGAAAAGATGTAACCCTATATTTTATGATTAATAATAAAATTCAAGTAATTTAATTGAATGTCGATTTAATCAAATACTTCACTTTTGTTTTAAATTAAAGTAAGAATATATATATATATATATGTCAAGATAAATTTTATTTTTCAGCTGAATGTCAAAGTTTTCTTCCAAAAAAACTAAACACATCTATTCGTTAAGTTTGTTTTTATTCCTACCCCACATCCAATTAAAAACTTGATTATGAAAACAATTTAAATAACATTTATGCATAAACTATGGACAAATAGTACTTTTTTTAGAATTAAAGTATTTCTTGTTTTACGAGATTAAAAAAATTCGAATATTAATAGAATTGTTTACCTATATGTAAATTTATTGGGACATTTGCATACGAGCATATGAGATACATTTTTATACATTAGATTAAATTTTAAATCATTTAATATTTATTGACTTCTTATACAGAGAATTTAATTTATTTTGAACTGTAATTGTATTGCTTCGTTTTGTTATTTCTCATTTTTGCACGGTGATCAAAAATTATTTTTTCTTTTTTCAAATATTTGTATTTAAATGTAAATACTATGTTCGCGCGCGTTGTGTGGGAAAATAACTATTTTTAATTATTTATTTAATTTCTTTTAAAAATAATGTATACATTAAATTTAAGAATTTAAGAAAAACTGTTATACCTATATATTATATATATATGAATGCCATGAAAGACATATCATTGCGTATCATTTCTTACTTTGTTTATTTTTCTTTGTATTTTTTTTTAAATTTTAACTATTAAAACCAACTTTTCTCAAACTGTGGGGTGCGCCGACGTAAGGAGAAAGCGTGAACACTATACGAGGAGGGCATGACCATACTGAGAAGTCGAAACAAAATGTTGTTTTAAAAAAACTATTAATTCACTGTTAGTAAACGAAGAAAATGCATTCTGACGTAACGAAAAATAAAATTCAGATTTATACTCATATACACTTAGCAGTCAGTACAATGTATGTTGTACTTAATTTAACTAATAATTATCATTGACCATATTGATTGGTATTAACACTTATGATGATAATTTATGTGGTTTATAATTAATTCCCCTAACTGTCTATTAAATGTTACGCAATTCACTCCTCAATGCCATCGTTTTCCATGTAGGCGCGCCTATGTGCTGTATGTGGGGTGGGGGGGGGAGAATAAACAAACAAATTCTACGTCATTTTTTAATGGCGTCTGTGTTGGAATTATCCCCTATAACAGAAAGAGACCCGTGAATCTGTCTTGGAATAAATCTTTGTGTTGGTACTTTTCTACGTAAGTAGTTGGTAATTATTATAAGTAAGAAATCAAACAAAGAATGTTATTTCTGTATTCACAGAAAATCCCCTCAAATTCCTTTGTATCTAAGATAATAAAAAAACAGTTAGTGTATATTTAGCTCTATAATTAAGCGATATATTTTGTCAAAAAAGCATCCACATGATAAATTGTCCTCAGAAATTATTACCTATAACTGTCATATTTTATATTTTCTTATCTTATCCTTTCATCTTTGCTTCTAAATCCCTTTCAAGATAAAGTGACTCAAACATGTTATATTTCTGATTATGAAGCTGAATTCAGACAAAATAGGAATTAATGTCGCTTTTCTGGGAAGGTCAAATTGTACTTTTGTTCGAAAGACATTTAAGTACAACAATAATTATTTACCTTACAACAAAATCGTAAATAAAGAATTTGTGCTTTCGGTTTTTTCTTCCGCATAGAACATCACATTAATTTTTGTACAGCCATTTGGAAAATTTTGTGGAATTTTGGTTAAAAAAATACCGTGTCTTTCTGTTATTCAAGAGTTTGATTCAAAGAGGGATGGTGAACAAGTTTTAAGTATTTCTAAATTAATATAATTTCATTTGTTAATGATAAAAAATAGAAAACGTTGAAGGAATACTTTTTAATATCAAAATAAGATTTTTGGTGTCCTCTAATGTGGTGTATGCTATTATTAAAACATTTTGAGTAAAAATTTCAACGATGCCTATTGATTTTCACACGAAAATGAAAATAATAGATACTTGACCTGTTTTTCTCTATTTGTATTTGATATACTTCCCAAAAATCTGTTGCATTGTTACAGAAAACAATTATTTGAAATATGGGAAGAAAACAAAAATCAACATTCACGTCTTTGGCAATGCAATGAATTGTAGCATTCGAGTATTAGATTTCGGATAATTTATTACAAAAAAAAAATTAAAATATAACACGGTGTTTTTAGTGTAAAATTTACTATTGCGATGAAGTATGATATCTGTTGATATCTCTTTACCTATAAACGTAAATGTTTTGGAACAAATTTCTCCTTTGCAATATTTTTGAATTTGTAATAATCCTTACAGTATTATGCGCATCAATAAGCTTTACATGATCGTCATGTACAAATAATTGTTTTTGTAGTACTTAATGTAATTCACGCATCATTTACAGGAATTTAAATTTATACTTTTATTAGCAAAATAATTAAGTGCTGAAATAATCGTATTTTGTAGCATTTAGCTCTTATAAACCTAAGGATGAAAGGAAAAGTGTTAGTTATGCTATATTTTAACTAATTTCTCCAATTATGGAAAGGGAATTTTAAATTGTTTTCCTTTCTTATGCTTAACTATTAAAATTTATTGAACCAAAATTGATCTATTTATCAATCTTCAGAAATGATACCTCAAGAGAAATAATAATCACATTTTTATTCAATTTACATTAGTTTTAGAAATTATATTTTTTTATTTCTTAGTATTATTCTTTCGAAATTTCATTAGAAGTAACCTTTAGAATTGCATCAATTTAGATAAGTCCTTTCTTTCGTAACTGAATTAATTGAAACATGTTCTCATCAAAATTGGATCGGTTTCTCTGGCCATATCGCACTTCAAATTAATTGCTTTTGTCACAAACACTCTGTGCTCGTTCCTTTGTTTCCAATTCCCGCTTTCATGCTTTCTTTTAATCAATGAAATTTCAATTTTCATTTTGAAGAATGAAACAGTTTTTTTTTTAAGAATATGCTTTGTTTGACCCAAAATGGTAAGAATTTTTTTTCTTTTATGAAACTGTTTTTTTAGTACAAAGAAGCTTTTCTGCAAATAATTTGCATCTAGAACGTTAATTATTTTATTAATTGTTGAATTTATGATGTCTATAAGTTATTATGTCTGCTTGTAAAATTCTAATTAAGCTTCGACTTATATTGCATGATTGTGGCAAAAAGATTTGGGGCAATTTCAAATTAATTAAATAATATATTTCGTTATTATTATTTTTTTGCATAAAAATAGTACGTAAATAAATTTCAAAATTATTTATTCAACAAATAATGTTTGTTCATTCCAATTTTTTGTATGATAAATCATTTATTTCTGTCATAATTTTGTATAAAGATTCAGTTTTAAATATTACTATACTTAAAAAAGTATTTGTATGTTTATGATATCCTACTACTTCCGACACTTTTTTTTAATAAAATGGAGGTATAGGGATTTTTTTTGTTGTTTTTAGATTTGTTTGGTACATTTTAGAAAAAAAAATATGCTAAAATTAACAATAGAAATGAAATTATTGTTACTAAAATGGTAAAAAATGGGTAAAAATTGACAAAAAAATAACATTAACGTGGCCCATTTTCTACCAAGGGTTTTGAACAGATTTTTAATCTTTCAATTCTTATGTGTTGCTGTGTTATTCATTTGTAAAATGACCTTCAGGATAAAATATATTATAATATTTACGAAAACTGGACCACTTTAACATACACATTTATTTTTTTAAAAGGAAGAACAATTTTTTGGCTAAGGAAAATAAAAATAAAAATGTGTAACTTGTAAAAGAAAAAAAAATGTCCAAAAAGACTGATTTTCAGACATATTTCAGCTGAAGAACTCCACATTTCCCAAAGAAAATCTCTCTCCCTTAGGAAGTGTGAGGTCACTGACCAAAATGGGTCAATGGGGGTGAAAATGGTTTGAAAAAGAAAGAAGTATATGGTCCGTCAAGAAGTTTTACTTTAGATTCTTTTGAATGTACCAGGGCTTCGAAACGGAACTGAACCAAAAACCACAAATAAACGTTAATTTTGTCGGAACGAAAACCGGAAATTATCCAAAACAAATATGGATTTAACTCGTTTCAATGTATTTTCATTCATTCTGTTAGCATGCCCAACTCATCCCTATTTTCTACATTAACGATAACCATATAATTATCATCATCACATGTCAACCATTTTTTTTATGATAGAATTATATTTTGAGCTCAGATAAGATATACATACAATAAATTATTCATTCGGAACTGAATCAAAAACCGTCTTCTTTGGCGAAATGAAAACCAGATCTGAACCGATATATTCTTTTTTTAATTGAACAAGAACGAAAAAAAAATTTGGTTTAAAGTTCTGGAATTTACTCTACCATAAAATTACTGTGTGTGACTAAGTATAAATAGCAGTTCAATCTCATCTGATTAATTTGATGACTTTATTTTAAACTAAAATCTTAATACAAGTTTTTAATTTAAAATAAATTAAATGATTTTTAATGATGGATTGGAACCAAACTTTCTTTAGCGTTTTCTGATGGGGAGAGATTGTTATGCGATGAACCTTGTAATTTTGAACCACGGCCAATTGACAAGGATAACACTTGTGAGTTTGCTTTCCACGCTCTAATATCCACATCACGACAAGTTGAGAATTTTAAGACAAGAGTACATTAGCTCCTCCGCATGAGGGTGCTTCAGGGGCACCTAGTGCAGTGCTTCTCAAAGTTTCATTCCTAATTTTCTCATCCCCCCCTCATACAATAACAATGTATTGAATTCAATAATACTATACTTTGATGCTAAAACTATGCGATACGACTTTAACCCCCTTAAATGCCACTGCGGTATAAAAACGTCTCGCTCAGCCAAAGAGTTGATTTCCGCGGACGTATATATACGTCTTTCCGAAGTACGATCTTTTCTGTGGACTGCTATTTATAAAAAATTCCGAAGGTTTTAGAAAGCAATAAAAGGAAAATATATATATATGTTTGCAAATGATTTACATATTTCAGATTATTTGTGTGTGATACTTGATTCCACCCCTCCCCCCAATACATCACATACGCATGCCTAAGTAAAAAATGGTTGCCTTTCAGAAGTGAATCGCACAGCTTTTAATCGGCAGTTAAGGGATTAATTATAAACTGTACAAATTATTAAGATAAGTGTTAATTTTTGTATATAATTTTATATGTACAAAATTTTATACATACATGGGGGCACTGGTAATTATTAAATCTGTTCTTAACTTAGTATTGTTAAATTAATTATAAAATACATTGAGTGGAGCACTGATACATTCATTAGTATAAAATATCAGTGTAAATGTGTTTTTTATTTTTTATTATGTCAGAATGTATTTTTTGTTTGTTTATATACTTTCACTAAATAAATAAACTCTTTAAATAATTTGTTGCTTTCGTTTTCAATATGCTCGCACCTCCCTCGTAGAGTTGTCACGCTCCCCCAAGGGGGCACGCCCCACAGTTTGAGAAACGCTGCACTAGAGCTTAACATCGTTACACACTGACTTCAAATTTTGTGACTATGTCTATGACTTTACTATGGTTAAAGTAGCAAGAGAAAGAAGCTCAGCAAAACATCAATTTTTAGAAATTCGTTTTAGTTTCTGGATATCTAAAAAATACTTTGAATACTTTTTCATATAAACTGCTATTTCCTTTTTTTCTCCTTTTATAAGGAAAAAAGAATACAAAACGCGTCACAAGAGCTCTGAAGTGTTACGATTTGAGATATATAAAGTGGTCGAAAAATTTTGGTACTTCATCTGGGAAATGTCACATTCCTCCACGGATCGCTATTCTATTCATGTCTTCGATATTTTTTGCATACTTTTATCCTTCAATTTCATCTTTAGAATCATGGAGAGGACAAGAAAGGAGAAGAAGTTTTTTGGAATTGTGTAGGTATAACATGATTTATGGGCCATCAGGAAAACGTTCGAGAGAGGATTCGAAATTCCTTTCCATCAGAGCAAAAATTGGTGTTTACGTACACGAGATAAACTTCTCACACTTTTGCGAAAAGCAATGAAAGCTCTAACATTCAGGATATGAAAAATTTCATTCATCGCTTAAAAAAAAAGAATTATTGTTGATCGCTTTAGGATATGAAAGTTATTACGCTTCCGTAATGTATACATATTGAAATTTTGGAAGAACTTTATAATATGAAAAGAAGAAAAAATGTAAAATAAGAAGAAACTGCATATTATAATAAAGTGCTTATAAAACTGCAATTTACTATTTTTTTAATTCAAAATGGTAATGGGAAAATTGATTTTTAAACGATGTGTGCTATACTGTATGACGCGTTACATATTTACAATACTTATTATTTTCTTATGATGTACTACATTCGCTAATAGTAGATATTTAGTAGACATTTCTGATTTGATTAATTCTTTGAGAAATATTATTGAACTAGATGTAATACGTAAACTACTGTTGACACGTACTTTCTGATTTCCACACCACACATGCAGGAGGACATTATAAATCAACAAATTTAAAGTATATTAGTTCCACTATACGAAGTTGTTTGAGAGAGCAAAACCTACATAGGGTATATTTCGAAGATGTGTTTTACAAGCTGCTTTTTTCGTATTTGTATTTTCAAACTTTCAAGCAGTATACATTTTTGTTCCAATTATTTTTTACGATTAACATCCTAATGATATTTGTAAATTTAAAAAAAAATGCTTTATTTTCATTAGAAAGCTTTTATTTTCCTCAGTAAAATTAAATTTCGAAAACTGCTTTCGTTCTTGGATAAAATGATCTGTTAATTTAAATTGATTAATTAATTCTATAATCTTATGGGTAAATATGTTTCTAATTGATACGTTAATTATTTTATTTCTCGCATATCTTATCAGAATGAAGCATTTTTAATTCAATTAACATAATTTTATTATTTCCGTTACATTATTAACATTTTTAATCCAATTTTTTTCCTATGATTTAATAAAGTAGAATATATCAGCATAAAAAATGAAATTTAGGAATAGTTATATACGTAAATCATAATAAAGAAGCTATTTTGTGAATGAAGAAAATTATTTATTGATAAACAAATTATATAAATTTACAGTAAAATCATGAATCGAATCTAATAAATCAGTTACCCAGCCTTATTTAAACTTAATAATGTGATAATCCAAGCTAAATCCTATAACCAGGTCGATTTATTTTTCATTTTAACTTGAATATATTAGTCAAACTCAGTAGGTGAAACACTTGCGTAGATTATATCCATTTCGAAAATTTTTCACGATAATAGGAGTTAAATTTAAGGCTCTGTTAAATTTAATTTTTTGGAAATAAATGATTTTGATGAGAATCACACTTATGTGTAGGACAATCATTTATATTATGCTAACTATTATCTTTATGTCCATAATTGATACTGCCGTGGGTCGTTTAGCAAAAATATGAAAATAAAGTGTTGCTTACATGCTAAGAAGTAAATTTCTTTGTTATTCAAAAAATAAGGGTGGTTTAAATCATTTTAAACCCATAATTTCTTCTAAAATCAAAATTATTTCATGAAAAAATTCATATTCATGGGTTTTGACCAGGGGTGTCTTATAGCATTGAAGAAAAAAAATCCAGACCAAACCATAATAAGGACTTCGTCCTGTTCTCGAATCAGCCTTAATAAAATTATTTCTAGGTCAAGTGTTATTTCCGGTTGTATTCTTCAAAAGTTTAGGAATTTTAGATGGTATGTCAACTGGCTGCGTGTGATAATTGTCATTCCATATATAGGCATATGCCTATCACCTTACACCCTTATTACTCATTCAGTCAAAAGGTAACAATCGGTCCAGCCAATTTCTGTGACTCTAAATCATGCACATTTATTTGTTTTGGGTTGTTGTTTAAACGAGGTTTTGGCAATATATGATATGTACTGTCTAATTTTAAGTGTCATAAGCAGGTACATCTTAAGGCTCTTTGAGGCCCTGTGCCCAGAAAGCCCTAAGATTTTTCGAGAAACTGGGTTCCTATGGAAAGTAATCTCTCCCTGAGATCTCTAAACGTAGCCAGTATATAACATATACTGTCAAATATTCGTTCAAATGTATGCGCACTACTCAAAATATGAAAAATCTAGTCACTGAGGGCCGCATTTCGACTAAATGAATCGAATGGATTTTTATGGTCTAGATACGGACATGGACAACGGTCATCACATAATAATACAGTGTTACCACTTTTTACAGTTGACTTGCAGTTCGAAATTCCCTATTTTTCCAGAAAATATTCACGTGAATAACATATAACCACATTAAAATTTTCCGGATCATGATCTTATTAAGACAGAGTTGAGAATGGAATGAGGATCCCACTGAGAGTGAAACTCTGGGCCCGGGCTCTTGCCTTAAGATATCCCTGGTCAGAGATGGATTTTATATTTGCGTACGAGTCTTAAGCATGCTTAAGGCGTCGCTGATTTTGACATAATGTAAGATGTCTAGAAAGTAGAACTCGGAGAATTTTTCCAATGAGCATGTTCTTTAAGAAACTATTTCTTTCAGTTCAGCCCCCCCCTCCTCTCTCTTTCTCAATTTGACTATCTATTCATTAAAAATTTCATCACTACAGGTTTAATAGTCCGGGCTAGCTAACGGCAAATTACGCGAATTTCTTGGTCAGCTATACTTGATCCCAGTCATTGTTGAAACCATATGTACATGAAATCTTTAAAATATTATCAATTATTTGCAATAAGTCACAACTGTTTTATGACATGAGCAAAAAGAAAAAAATATATTAATTTAATGAATATTACATGTAGTCGGTTTTAAAAGAAAGGATAAAAATATATTATATTATTTTTAGGTAAAACACATATATATTTTTCTTATGTGACTGATGCACAGAAATATAACTTCCTTTTCAGCCGCAATTTTGTTGCAAGGTAGCAAACTTAAGAATGATTCGTATAAGTACTGATTAAAAATCCCAAAACTAAATTTTGCCAAATGTAGAAAACTAAGAACAGATGCTCGTTAAAATTAAGTTAGACATAAATCTCCTTTCCTGGGATGTCAAAGCTGAAAGCGATAAATTAATAGTTCAGGTTTCATCCTAATCATTTACATCCTGCTTCTAAATTACGAGGCTGTAATTAAAAATCTTTGCTTAAGTAAATAGCTTCAATAGGTCAAACAGCTTACAGATTTATAATTAAAAATCGTAGACGTTTTATATTTCTATAAAATATGATAACAGCTCGTAATTTTCCTTTTCATATCAGTTTCTATAAGAAACTAAAACAAGTTAATGATTTAAAAAATCTTTTCATTTATAGTCAAAAACATTTTTAATTTTTGTTCTTGACGTACATTTCAACTGATCAGATTATTTTGTTTCTTTTTGAAGATTATTTTACTGTTAAATGCACTGTAAATAACGAGTGTAGCTAAGCAAATATCTATCAAATATCCCCTTTATAGACATGTAGTTCCGCTTGCTATCTGATCATATCGTGGAGATATAGCGGACGGCAATTGCCTGTAGTAAATTAACTTCTGTGTATTTAAATCAGATCCATCTCCAGTTAGCATAATTCAATTCATTCTAAATTGAAACCAGTATTAATCGATAGGGATATTATTAATTACCATGCTAAACTAAATGCGATTCAAGCGCATTGTATCTAAGTGATGGATTAATAACTTCTTCCTAATATTACTGTTTTGGGTTCCTTGTATTGTATGAAAATGAGTTGACGAGACGTTTAGATCATTTTTAGAGGATTCATTGTTTTGCTTTCAGGAACTTATAAGCAGTTATTGGGTGGTTGATGTTTGAACTATTATAAATGTTTTTTTGCATAAATAATAGATATACCTCATTTTATTCTTTAGTCTTGTTTTCAAACTAAAATATTCACTTTTCCAAAATAAAAGCATATATATTAAACAGTAAGTTTGATTAATTAAATTTGATAATGTCTTTGAAATACATATTGTTTTGCATTCATTTAGTTTCCCTATTTGATTATTTTTGGTGACGTAAATTATCTGAGAAACGGGGATCGTTTATTTACGTCGTACTTCGAAGCTAAAGGAACCCATATGGGGTGAATCATTGAACTTTCAGTAGTCAGACGCTAATACTTTCCAAAATGATTCAAACACAACACTGGGCACACACTGCTGTACTGTGGTTCTTAATTCTGGACCACTGTTTAAGTACCGAGAACAACATCTGAGCTGCCCCTCCATCCTCTAAGCTTTTACACTCCACAAACATAAGGACTTTCAGCTTACATTAAACCCCTTACAATAGATCCTGATTGACACCAAACTCAAATACACGATTTGACAGAAATAATGCAGGCCGCAAGTTCAAGACAGTGAACGGTTAACACTAATCTAATTGGGGAAAAAAACTCTCTTATCAAAATACTTTTAACTTCATTTCAAAGGACGCATATGTATCGATACTACATCGAGAAATTAATATTTTTGATTTTGTTCTCAATATTTACCTAACATAAACATAATGATTAAATTATATTCATATTTTGTGACATCATTTCTATATTTTCTCTGACTGAATATAAACATTTATTCATGGAAGCTTAAATGTAGAACTTTGAAATACAGATGCCATAGATAATAAACAGATTACATAAAAATTTAGAAATATTCTTAATTTCATGCGTTAACTGATATATATATGTATTATATATATATAGCAGTAAATAATTAAAAAGAAGACTAATAAATCCCAAGAATCTTAAGATCATATATATAATTAAGATATATATATATATATACAATTTTAAAATAATTACGTGTTGTTCACAGAATTTTGCTCTGAATGTTTTTAACATAGAGCGATATATATGTGAGAACAATGGGTGATGGATTTCATAGCAAGAAAACAATACCTGGAGACATGCTCTATATCATATCTTATTCTGCTATCTCATAATTTCCCCTACAGTTACTGAAGTATCTGAAAGTACGGTCGGGGCTGATCTGATGTGTCGTGAATGTAATCCCTTTGGCTACTGTTGACTCCTCTTGTATATGGACTGTTGTATTTTACAGAGTTAAGCTCAGAGTTATAATATTTTACTTGGTGTGAAGATTGGAGAGTGGAAATCCTGTCCAGAGGTCGTCATTGAGATTTGACTGAGTTTAAAATTTATGTGAATCAGCATTGGTAACTTAGGCTTCAAAGAGCAATGATATGAACAATCAATCAACCAATCTATCCCCATCAACTCATGCGTGAACTTTTCAACTTAACTCTCCATACCCATCTAATGTAAAATAAATGTGAGTGTTCCACCTGATAAATTTTTGATTCAATCAAATAGCGATTCAAGATATTACAGGAACATTCCCAAACATAAGGTTGGCTATACGTGTCATACGGGAATGAAAATTAAAGTTAAAAATAAACCCTCCATCGACATTTGCAGATTAAACATGTTGCACTTATATGCACAAAACATTTTTAATTTAAAATATTTTATTAATACCCCATGGATTTACTCAACTATTAAATGTCTTTTCATGGACTGATTATTACATGGCAGAAAATCTCACATGAGTAGCGATTTCAAAAGTAGCATTTTGAATCAAAATGCAGTTGCACATTTATCGTCCACATGCCTTGCGGGTAAATTAATTAATATCTGAAGCGCTGTCGTTGACTTTCCCAATAAATAATTTCGATCGGGCTTACTTTATTTAGATTCAAGCAATCAATACCAAATAATGATGGAAGTGTGAGAAAGTGAATCCTGTCTGTTAAGTTTATTAAAGCGAGGCGGAAAATGTGATCGCATACATAATGATTGATTTAATAACTTCAGGTGGAGAAAATATCACGAAATTAATAAATTGCGAGTTAAATTAATTTCTAACTTTCCCGCATCGTCATCAGATGCACAAGCGGTTGTGATAGTATGTATAGTAGTCATAGGAATCGAACTTTGATGTCAATTGAGATTCGTCAAATCCGTCATTTTTGAAATAAATACCTACTCAATAGTTTGTCTATTTCTGATTCTATCTGAATAATTTGTCTATTTGTAACTTTAGAAAAATATAATAAAATGCACAGAATCGAATTTTTATTTTAATTATATGCAATATCTGTAGTACTATATATTTAAGCTGGCTTCTCTTCCGAATGAAATATTGTTTATTTAAATACTTGCGAATATTGTTTACTATGACATCATGCATCATAGTATGACGTCATGATCATAGAAAGAAAATAATTAGTAAATAAACTGTGAGAAAATAATATACATCTATTGGTAGTTTGTGGTGGTAGACTTTTGGGGGGGGGAAGAAATATAGAAAATTATTCGCAATATAATTATGTTATTCATATACAGACGATTCTTGATAATTCAAACCTTCAATAATACGAACATCTCGATAATCCGAAGTATATGCTCAGTTCTTGAAACCTCTATTGACATTTCGAACTAAAACAATATGTTTTGGTATACTCAGTTTCTCGAAGTAAAACCAGTGGCTGGTCAGGCTACAACATGCGATAATTTGAAGTTATTTTCTAAAACTATCGATACAATTCGAACACTCACTACCATATACAGTAGCGGACAAATGTGTATTAAGTAGGAGTAATGCATTTTAGCTTTAGTAATTTAAGTTGAGATCTCTTTGACTGCACCAGTAAGGTGTAAGCTAAGCTTTTCATTCCGTCATGTTACCAAAGTTCAAAATCGTATATCTTATTGGATGTAACCTTAATGACGTTGTAAATAAATATAGAAGTCTCACCAAAATAATTTTTTTATATATTTATAGGTAGTTCCAGAAAAAAAAGTATAAAAGAAAACTTTGACTCAAGGTGGAAACTATATAATGTCTAATGCATTGTTACCATTAATAATAAATTAAGTATATGAAGTAAAATAATGTTCACAATTCTACTTCGAACAATGCACAATGCTTATTCACGATATAAACACTATTTGTCCACTTTTCTATCTCAGATTATACACTCGAACGTATAATTTTCTTCTTAATAGGATTTATAATAGATAATTGTATTGATAAAACTTTTAAATAATTTATTACCTGTAGTGCAAATTTTTAAGAAAAATTTGCATTATTCCACGACCGATTTCAATGTTTTAATAAGACCTTGCTGTTTCAAGGACTTCTTTCACATTTTGTAGGAATAAAAAGACTCCAAAGGTGGAAAAGACTGGTGACATATATAAGTGGTCAAAATTTTTTGGTTTATGTATCTTGGAGATGTCATATTTCTTCCGTCGAAATCTTTTCTTTTTCATATATCTTTTATTTTTCCTTTTCTAGTTCATCTTTTTTCCCTTTATGTCTCTATTTTAGTTTTGGAGGGAAATATAGAACAGCAGAATTTTTGAACATAGTGTTGGTGGAGCATTCGAAGAGTGTCTCAAATATGATTTGGAATTTTTTTTTCTTAGTGAGTACAAATTGCCGTTTACACGCACGAGATAACATTTGACAGTTTGAGGGAAAAATAAGGGGTGAAGTATTATTATTATTACAAGCCGCAAAATATGTGAAGATATATTTACAAAAAATATATTAAATTGACAATAGTCAATCACTCTTATCAAATACTTTCTATAGATAAACCGAAACAGGAACAATATAAAATAAGTATCC
Source organism: Trichonephila clavata (assembly GCA_019973975.1). NCBI lineage: Eukaryota > Metazoa > Arthropoda > Arachnida > Araneae > Nephilidae > Trichonephila > Trichonephila clavata. Next base: position 22,770 of record BMAO01025983.1, read on the forward strand.
ATAGTTGCCTAGAAATATACCTCAGTATACAAAATATATGTGCAAAATATGCCAAATAACGGATAAAATTATTTTAGTGATTAAATGATGTCAGTAAATGAGTTTTCACTCTACTAAATGATTTCTAGTGACATAATTTTAAATTGTGTTTTACATAAAGTTTTACAAATATTAACATTGAACTCGTTCACACAAAGTGAACGTATTGTTAAAATAATTTTGTTTTTGAATACAAGAGCTTATTTTTTTTTGTATAATGCAATTGATTTATTGTAAAAGCCTTAGAGAAAATTCTGTCGTGAAAATTACAAAAAGAAACTAGCTATGGAATGTACTGGTTGCTGAAGGAATATAACCTTGGTAGTTAATGTATTAAAAACAATTCTTACAAATAATAAGAACAATTGTGGCTGTCTCCAGCAAAGAACCTACTTCTTTTTAGGGAACTAATGACTTCCCAATGGCCTCGTAGTTTTGGTGGAAAGGTACTGAAGACAGGACAAAAACGATGTTTAAGATCAAGAGCAAGTTAAACTTGGACCTCCCTTTGGTCAAGCTGACAGAAAAGTGTCCAGCTCACGAAAATCTCCGGGATATGACAAGGAGCAATGGCGGAATGGTAATCACGGTTTCGACCAGACAGAAAAGATTCTCAATCACGTGCCGCTTATGACGGCATGATATATTCCACCTTTAAAGAGACACGAAAAGAAGAAATGGAGCCTTTCCAACGGATTCTCATAGACTCTCCCAAACTAAGAATCAGACCGACTTTAAGACTTGCTTCTAGATTTACTTGTAAGCTCAGACACTTAAGACACTAAGCTTAAACACTCTTACGCAACCTTCATGTCAGTGACCCATCCTGCAACTGTCTACGACCAACACGACACACCTAAAGCTGGGAGAAAAACATAAAAAATAATCATAATAAAACTAATAATAGATGTTTAAATATAATGATAATCATGTGATAATCTTTCTGTCACGTTTATCTATGTTGGATGTTTGGTTAGAATAACGATAAACCATAATCAGAACAATTCTATTTTTTAACCTTCCACTTAGTTTTGATAACCCAGGATAGGAATGCACATTTTAATAAGTATAGGATCAAAATCACGGTAGAAGGGATACTTAATATTTAGTTATAATTCAATTAACCTACTCTTAGAAGTTTTTTGTAAATGCAGTCTGAAGTCCGTAAATTCAGTTCTCAGCTATTCGACCTCTGGTCGTTATTAATCTAATCCAATTTAATGACTAAATGTCTATTAGCATATTTAATTATTCATCAATTAATCATCCAGCAACTCTCGACTAGCTTTCAGCTACTTTCCGGGAATTAATAACTCTGCGTACCAAAATTAAAGGCTTATCATCATTCATTTACATAAACCGTGCCTTCTTCTTCGGGGAAAGTTTTCATTGGAACAATATTTAAGAATTAGCTTTCCCAAGAGGATTAAAAGTGACTCATAGATATACCCGTTACAATCATATTTAAATATATTAGTACGGCCCCAAAGCAGCAAATAAATTACTTAAGAATCAGAGGGTAACATAATTATTAGAAGAAATATTTATTCAGCAAATTTTAAATTTATATTTAAGAATTCTTAATAAAGACAAACCTCCTTACAAAAAAAGATTATCATTATTTTTTTTAAAAAAGTGATGGGAGATATATGAAACATAATTTTATCTTTATGTTTATATTAATTGTTTTGGTGTATTAAAACGATTATTGAATTTTTCAAGCGATGTATGAATATAAAAATTTAAAATATGAAAATGACAAAAAATCTAGACAAAGCTTTTAAAATATTATTCATATAAAATCTATCCTATTTGAAAATTAAGTACTATATCCAGAATTATTATCAATTTACGATGCATTCCCCTTAATATACCTCACACTAACCTATCCAAGGAAAATAATGCTTTGAATAAAAACAATATTTTAAAATATGCTGATATAATGCGTAATTTCAAAAATTATATTGTCTAATTTTTCGTCTTTCGTTTTCAATAAGTCAATTTAGATCAATTTAAAAACATTTGATACTTTCCTTCCAATTCTGCAATACCTTTCCATTCCTATAACAAGAATTTTTTAACGCTAAATTTCCGAATTTTGAATGGATAAAATGTGAACAATTTGTCTCATTGTTTTCTGTATCTGCTTCTGCTAGAAATTATTTTGAACCGTGCTATGCCCAATGATTCAGATTAATTAATATATGCCTGGAAAGGCAATAGATTATGATCTCATGTTATTTATGTACCTCATATATTTTATTTTAATCAAGATAAGCATTATTTTACCTAAATTAAGAATTATATACACCTTATTGTATAGTTTATATGCAAGATTCATGTATTCTGTTTGAAGGAATTTTCAATTATTCTCTCAAAAAGTTAAGTGAACATAGTATGATTTACAGTTTTATTTTTATTTTAAGGCTTTCAGAGTTGTTTGGGTTGCCTTCTATGTGTATGTATAATTTAAAACACACATATTCAGGCTCAAAATAGCATAAAAGCAAATCATTAATTTTTAAGACCTATTTTAAATTTAAGAAGCTTTTTTAAAATGCTTTCTCAAACAAATATGGTGTAAACTCATGAAATTTGACTTACAAATACGTTGAACTATGCATTAGGAAAGTTGGTATGGGATTTTGATAGCATGATTTATATTCTGAAAATACTCCTTTTATGAATGCTTATAGATAATCTTTAAATAATGAATAAATTATTAATTCCCTTATTTTTTAAAAAAAATGAAGTATTGATTTGATCAAAAAATGTATACAAATTTTGCTTTATGTACTATAGCAAACATTAGGATAAATATCAAAGCATTTGACACAACAGAAAAAAAACTCACCAACAATTGAAGAAAGATGCACTAGTTATTTTTTCTTTCTGAGATACGGCAGAAAAACATTTTGATTTGCCTTTGGGATGTGAAAAAATTGATAAAAAGTTATCATAACTCTGGATCTTTTTAATTTTTAGGCATTTCTTTTTATAATAAAGTACATAAAATTATTTATGCTAAAAATATATTTGAATAACATTCCAGATGATTAAAGTTTGCACAGATTTTGAGCATTATTATTTATTTTTGCAAGATTCTTTGTTTAATAAGTTTTATAAAAATGTTTTATTTCATAGTTAAAAAAGTAGCTTTCGTTTACAGAAATATGTCGGGAACTTTTGAGGTACTTGGAGATTTAAACCATTGTTAAAAGATCTCTGCATTAGATGCGTTATTCTTCATCTGTCTATTTATATACCGTTTCTTTGTTCTATACTATTTCATTTTGTTCACCCTTTTTCTTCTTAATATAATGGATAAAAACAGAAAAAGTTGAAAATTAAGAATTGAGATGGTATAACATGATTTATAGTACATCAAGAAAATACCTTCGAGCTCCCAAGATGTATACAAAAGTTTTGAAATGAGTTATTTTGCCGCTTCGTGGAGAAAATAAACATTTACCATTTTAGACGGCACTGAGCAGCCATGATTTTTTTTAGATTTCTTTAAAACAAAATTTAATTTGTGAAAATGTCCTCGCTGGCTTTTTAAACCAATGATATATTTCTTTTTGTTTCCATCAGAACAGGCAATTTTAATATTTCCAACTGAAGATAGAAGATGGCAATTTTATTTGATATAAAAATAGCTTCATAAGAAATTTATAAATACTCATTCGTTCTTTATAAACTTTTGAATTTATATCTTATGTTCGTTTCATTAAATCTCCTTTTTATATTTAAATTGATTTATTATTACCTAACCTTCGAAGGAAATAAATCATGATCATTTGTTTTTTTAAAGTATCCAATTATATGCGATATATACGTATATTTTAAATATAGTCATGAGAACTGTGAATTTTCATATATATATTTCGTAAATTATATCAGAAAAAGCTATGAATTTGCAAAGAAAAAACATGATTTTAAGGTTAAAAAGGAAAATAAAAACTTGCATTTTACAAACAATTACGTACAATTCATATTGAATTGCCATTTTTAACATTGAATTATCATTCATTTCTTAGTCATCAAACATATTCCGAATCTGGATTTTCAAAACTGTTTGGTTATTTTTTTTACAGATATTTAGTGTCACTTGTGTAGAATATACATATGCAAATATTTAAAGAATATTAGATCGTGAAAAACCTCTAAATCGAATTTTGGTCGAAGAATGAAGAAAAATGTCATGTAGGTTTAACCAAACAAGTTACCCTGGTTATAAATAATTATTATATTTAAGCTATTATAAAATAATATTTTTTTCGATTATTATAAGAATTACAATTAATTTTTATAAGACCATTTAACTTAGTTAATTTCAACGTGTACCCACTTTGGTACTCGGAGAATTTTAAAGTGTTTTCCAGTTAGTACCAAGAGTTAAGTTCAATGGTTGCTTCACTCGACTCAACCTACGTTTCTAGTAAGATTCTAAACACTGACTAATCATTAACATTTCATACCTCCCCTTACTGATTTGCCTCAGGAGGTTGTTTTCAAACAATTTTGAAATTTACACTGCACATCAATGGACGATTGCATCTCGCGAAATCAAACACTGATTGAGTTTTTTGTAATCCATGCAATTTTACAAAAAATAACGTCTTCCTACAAATATTCTCACTGAACCCTCTTGAGAAAAAGCATTCGAAGCAATATACTACACAATAAAGCTATTAGCATTGACCAATACAATGACACAATGGATACATTACGTATTAAGGTATCCGACTACTTGCTACCACTTTTTTTTAAAGAGGTATGGGATTTTTGTGGTTTTTAGATTTTTTAAGTACATTTTAAGAAAATATGCTAAAATTAAGAACTCAAAAGAAATTATTATACTATAATGGAATAATGGGTAAACATTACAAAAAAAAAATAACATAAGAGGCGCCCATTCGGTACCAAAGTTTTACAATAAATTTTCAATTTTCAATGTATGTTGTTATTTATTTATTTTTTAAAAGACTTTCAAATAAGAGCTATTTTAATTTTTACAAAAACTAGAGCACTTAATTTAGCTACATGAAATTGTTTAAAAAAAACAGTAATATATTTCACATAAGGGACTGTAAATTCTGTAATAAACAGTGATTGATGATTGAAGGTTAAACACTCTACTATTATACAGAACATGCACAAAAAATTTCAGTTAATTATTTTCAAAACTTTTTGAGCAATCACTGTCCCCGTTTGACAATTTTCGAAAAAACACATTTTGATTAAAACGCATTTTAAAGTATGATATCGTGCTTAAAGTAATGGCATCTGCTTTTACTAAAACACTTGTAGTTTATGTTCTAGTGAATGAAAAATAACGAACTTAGTGTTTTTATAAAGCTAATAAGATGGCCTATAAAATAAAATCATAAAACAAATTTGTGAATTTTTGGTAAAATTCACAATTTTAGGAAAGTCGATGACCTTAATAGTTTTGTATATATATATTTCTGAATATACTGTTTCTATGGAGGTAGATACTGTAACACTTCCCTGATTAAAAGTTACGTGTTAACTAATTTTTAATTTTTTTATACTAGAATAAATGCTGGAGATCAGAATATTATGAAGTTGTTTGTCCAAGCCTTGATTTTCCATTATAATTTATGCAAAAATACAGTTTTTCTTTCTTTAGATACCACTCAATCTGTCACACTCTACTGACACACTTTTATCTAACGTATTTTTATTTAATAAATCAGGATCTGTGTTATATATAAATAAGAGTTAGTGTAACCCCTAATATTTTTCGAGAAAACATTAAAACTTTTATCATTTTTTTTAATTTTGAGGCCATACTCCTCAATTTCCCAGTATATTTTAGGTAGTTACATTAAATTAACGGCAGAAAGTAGAAAGTGTCACTAAAAAAAAAAAAAAAGTATCACTGTGTAATCATTTTGTTGACGATCCGGGCAAAAGTTAATTGATCTAGGGCTAATTTCGCATGCATCACGGGTTGAAAAGAAAATTGATCGGGGTAACCGGATGCAGCTCAAAATTAAAAAGACTAAAAACTACGAAAAAAAAGGTATTAGTTTTTATACGGTTTCATTAATTTATTTTAAGGGAGGAACATCAGAAGAGGGAGGATTTCTGGTTATAATATGCTCTATGAGCAAGCTTTCTGGGATGCATTGTTAGCTGAAAAGCGGCTGCTTAAAATAAATTTTTATATCAAATTTATTAGATGTCTGTAATACACAGATTACGAGCATAATAGTGTAAATAATACTTCATTGTTTCTACTATTATATGTTATACACTTACATACAAACTAGTTTGAGAATAGTAAGCATTTTTCTAAGTTTCCTTTTTATACAGTAGACATGATTTCAAAACAAACTTATTTCAGTACATGTTCAACAGTAAGTGAAAAAATTTTATTGTATATTAATAATTACCGTTGTATACGCGTATTACTTAATCAAATGTATGCCATTAAAATGAACACTATGTGAATTAATGTAAGCAGAGCGCTCATCTATATAAACTACAAAAAAATGTGCTTGTTTTTATATTTTATAAAAAAACACACATGTGCATTGGAATATTATTTTCAATAATATTCCAATATTCAAAAAGGGATAACTTCCAAACATACGTAAATGTAATTGCTACATAATACTTTCCTGTAAATATTTTGAATATCCAATAACAAACTTCTTCAGATATCCTAATTAAGAGTCAATTAGTGGTAAACAGGAGCTTTAATCAGATAAACTGTGACTCAAATAACCTTTAAGCAATTAAATATCATTTGTGATTAATCATAGCACTGCATGTTGAATATACGTGAGCATATATGCACGCACGTGTAAATATCATTTTTTACGAACAATGAGTGATGTTATATTCATTAATCAAATGTAATTTGGATGTGGAACAGCATTCTCATATAAAGAAGTAGCAATAAATACAAATGATACATTTTTACTAATATTAAATAACATAACAATATTTGTTTACTTATTATTTTAATTTGCTCTCCAAATGGAAAAACAGCAAAACATCTTTTTTTTTGTATAAAAATAATTATATTTTTATTATTACTTTTAGGTTAAATTATGCATTAAAATAAAATAATTTTCAAACTTGAAACAATATTAAGAGCAATATGAAATTTGAGAAAGTAATCAAATATTTATAGTTGGATGAATTAATAAATGTTTGATACATTTTAAAATAAATTCGTTTAGCAGTGACATTGGAGTTTATTTGCTATGATGTTGCAAAAAAAAAACAAAAAAAAAATACAGATCACATAAATTTTAATCTATAAATGTTTAACAATTGTTTGTGAAAGCTAACAAGATCATTAAATATAGTGTAAAATTAAATTTTTAATTTCATTCTTCTAGTTTTATCGGGTGCTCCTAATGATTTAGGCCACATTTTGAAAATATTAATTTCTCTACAAAGTTTATTGTAATCTTTGGATTTTTTTTTATTTACAAGTAAATAATAAACTTTGATGGTATGATTGGAAAACATGTATTGATGTTAAGAATTTATTAACATATTAATTCCATATTACAGCAAAAATTAAACTTCTAAGGGAAAAAATGATTACATAAAATAATAGAAAAGTGAATTAAAATATTCAAAAGGGATATTCTTAATGTCAAAATATCAACTCAAATGGGGAAGAAGAATTTTTTTTTGCCTTCTATATTTTATTTTGATGAATATTTGAGTATTTTATTATGTGCTCTTACGACTAAATTTTATCATACTTTTACACTTACGGTATATTCTTTTTAAAGTATTTTCATCAGAAAAATATTATATGAATGGTAACGACTCAGAAAATGGTATGTGTCGAGAAATATACATTTTAACATATCAATTAAAAATATATCATTAAGCAGAGAAATACCTTTCTTGTTATTATTGCAGATATTTCGATTGCGTGAAAGCAAATTCAGTCAAATGATGTCGTGCATGGTGTCATGATACATTAAATCTGTATATGTCTTGATGCTCTCATGTATTGGGAATTAAAAAATTTGGATGTATGAAGAGACCACGGATTTGTCTTTCTTTTAAATTTTAAGAATGTGGAAATGAATCAATCCAAATCAGTCCAAATTCCACCGCAATTGCTTAAAAAGTCACTTCTAAGGGATAACGTGTAATCTTTTTCGTTAAAAAATCCATTAACAATAATTGTCCTTTTTGTATTCCGTGATAACTAGCATGGATAGTTTGAACACACTTCAAGCTAATACTTGCCATAATCAATGAGATTTATTAATTTAACTGGCATCGTCTCGTTGATTTATATACCACCTTTTATTTGAGATGTTTCAAAACATATATACATTTCTCTCAACACTTAATCCAACCTTAATTCTTAATGGCTTGTACTCTTCAAGATGTAGATTGGTAATTTGAGAAATCCAAGGTCAAGTGCTTTCCGTTTCCCAATTATGTGAGGTTGAATGGTTGTGGAACTAAATGTCAGACAGGGTAGGATTATATCCGATATGTATACGATAGCATTATACCTGAGATTCTATATGTTAGGG